>JAQZBX010017563.1:0-23465 GCA_029593785.1 Cabassous unicinctus | reverse complement strand
TCTTTTAAAAGATACTTAGATTACATAAATGTTACAGAGAATATATAGGGGATTCCCATATGCCCTGCTCCCTACACCTCCCACATTTTCCCATATTAGCAACATCTTTCATTAGTGTGGTACATTCATTGCAATTGATAAACACATTTTGGAGTATTGCCACTAAGCATGGATTATAGTTTACATTGTGGTTTACACTCTCCCACTTAATTATGTAGGTTATGGCAAGATATATAATGGCCTATATCTGTCATTGTAATGTCATTCGGGATGATTCCCAAGTCCTGAAAATGCCCCCGTATTACACCTGTTTTTCCATCTCTCTACACGCAGAACCTCCAGTGGCCACCTCTTCCATATCAATGATATTTCTTCCATTGCTAGAATCACAATAAGTTTATAATAGAACACTAGTAAGGCTACTTTAATCCATAGTTCATTCCCCAATCCTGAGGATTCTGGGATGGTGATGCTCACTCCACCTTTGGTTGAGGGGGCCTTCGATCCCATATGGCTAATGGACGGGACTCTCTTGATTGTAGTTGTAGACACTCTCGGTTCTTTGGTATGTTGGTTATCCATCATCTCCTCCTTATTAGTTGTCCTGGATGAGTTCAATGAACTGGAGCGTAGGTGTTGCAACTCCGTTGAGATTCAGGGCCCAGCTGGCCAATGGACAGTCCAAAGATTTAAGTCTCTTGGACATACACCTACCAACTCTAGTACTAATTATAGGTTCAAATAGAAGGACAGAAGAGCCATTTGTAGGGAAACCACAACTGAGTTCAACTCTGTCACACTGGGGAGCATAAATTCCAAAGTAGGGCCCACTGGCAAGGGACCAAACTCCTGAACTGTCTGCCTTGCCTTTAGTGTCAGGATGTTTCCAGAGCCCTTAGAAGCTCTGCTATTTTGGATAGTATCTACTTTGGCAGTCAATGAGATCCTGCTGAGCTGTGCATAATCGTTACCTCTGGAATGACCTCCTGACTGACTTTGAATTCTCTTAGCCATGTAAACTCATTTGCCTTTACCTTTTCCCCCTTTTGGTCAAGGTCTTTTTTTTTTTTTCCCAGTTGCATTGCTTGTTTTTGTACTTGGTAGCAATCCCTTGGTGCCAGGGAGGCTCATCGCCAGGAGTCATGTTCCATGCTGGATGGAAGTTATTGCATTTATACGCTGAGTTTGGCTTGTAGAGAGGACACATTTGAGCAACAAGGACGCTCTCTTTTGGTTACACTTTCATGGTATATATATTTTTTCTGTCCTTTCACTTTCAATCTACTTATGTCTTTGAGTTTAGACAGAAGATAAATAAGGAAATATGACTTGAATGATACTCTAAACCAACTGGATCTAACAGAACAATATAGATAATTGAACAATTATCTCTATATAGAATAATTGATCAAACAATAACAGAACACACATTCTTCTCAAGTGCACATGGATCATTTTCCAGGAAAGATCATATCTTAGGTCCCAAAACAAGACTCAATAAATTAAAAGATATTGAAATCATACAATGTGTCTTCTCCAACCACAATGGAATGAAGCTAGAAATCAATAACAGAGGGAGAAATTTAAAAACTCACAAATATGTTAAAATTAAATAATGTACTCTTAAAAACAATCAAATGAGGAAGTGGGTGTGGCTCAACTTTCCCTATTATGATGGTTAGGTTAATGTGTCAACTCGGCAAGGTAATTGTGCCCAGTTGTTTGTCAAGCAAAGCACTGGGCTAATTGTAATACAAGGACATTTATGGACTTTAGTTACCAGTGAGTTTACTGCATATATAACTGATTACATCTACATCAGCTAGGAAGATTGCCATCAGCAATGAGTGATGCTTTATCCAATCAGTTGAATGCCTTATATGGGGAAGTGATTTCAGCATTCAGAGAGAATTTCCCAGCTCATCTTTGGACAGCCAGTGTCTCCCAGAAACTCATCAAGGACCTTCACTGGACTTTCATCGGAGTCTCTGGTTTGCAGCCTGCCTGCGGAATCTGGACTTGTGCATCCCCACCCATCACGTGAGAGACTCATAAAATCTCATACTATTGACAGATATCTCCTGTTGATTCTGTTTCCCTAGAGAACCCTGACTAATACACCTATTTTCAGATGACATGACACTCAACCTCTTGGAGGCCAGGAAGTATGTGCAATCTTACCATGTGCCTGGAAGGCAGAAAGCAAGCAATATCTGGCAATCAGCTCTCATGACAACCAGTTACTGTTGTTGTTATGCCTCTGCAGTGAAAGCATTTGGCACTGAAGGTGTGAGTAGCCTTAACCTTTTGGGTTGTTGGGCTGTCATTGCTGGTGGTGGAGAGCTTCAAACTTCTGGAAAGTGCTTCAAGAGGATGGAGCATGGGGGTGTCTTGGAATACAGTAGTCTGAGCAGAAGGCTCTATTTAGGTATTGCATGTCAAATCAGAGCCACTGAATCATATGCAATGTAAATGACTCATAAATATTCTCCATTAAAAACCTGACTAGCCCATCAACTTTAAACATGTTAGCCCAGAAACAAGGTTGGAGATGCTGCCATACTACCCTCCTCTCCCCAAGATTTCTACCTCCTCTTTCCAGAATCCTGCAAGTTTTCCTAATGCCTGGTATCTCCTGGATGTGGTTTTATTTAGATACCCACAAGCCTACATTTGTTTCTTTGGCTTACCTTCATCTAGGGCCATCCAAGTGCCAAAAACAAATGACTTTCAGGTACCTCTTGATCTTCTATACAAATGGTTGGTAAACTTAAATAGCGTGTATTTGCCTTTGGCCATGCTTCTTCCCTTTTGTTCTGTGACTACCATCCCTGCCAATCACAGGGCCATATGCACAGGAAGATTCACTCGTTTTACTTTCCTCTGGTCTCTATTCAATCTCCTCTCAGATGGGCTGGGTTCCTGCTTAGGGGTAGGGGTGATGATGGGTGAGGCCCAGGTTTTAGATGTCCCTTTAAAATCTCTAAATACTGTGATAATTTATTCTGGTCTTTCCCATTGATGTAGCATGAATGGAGAAAAGAGCAGCACAATTCAGATTTCAGTAGTTAAGGTTGGTTTGAATAAGGGGAGAGCAAGGTAGACTCTCTTTCTTGAAGAATATTAATGGAAAGGAAAATCTTACAGGTATTGCCTTTTCCACCTCCCACCGCCATGATCTTTCATACCTCCATGCCTTTCCTTACATTAGTCCATCAACCTGCAAGTGTTTTCTGTGCAGAGCTTGAGGCAGAAATTCCTGCTTTCACATATTTTATGGGCCTACCACTTATTAGCTGTATAACTTAAGGGAAATTATCCAATGGCTCTGAACTCCAGTTTCTTTATTTGCAAAGTAGGGTTTTATAACACTTAATGTGAAGGACTGTTGTGACAACTAAATGAGATAATATATGTCCAATATAAGCAGAGTTCCTGGAACATTATAGTTCTAAATTAATTAAGACTCAGATTAGTTTCTTCTTTTCTATGAGCTCTAACCTGACTATTTCATAACATTCTATATCATTTTTTTTGTCTTCAACTACATCTTAGTTTAGAGTAAGTTGTAAATTCCTATAACAGATAGACCTGAAATATATTGGCTTAAATAGAATAGAAGTTTATTTCTCATATTACAGCTCAGAGAAGAAGCTTTCCAGGTTGGTGGGAGGAGGTAGAAGGCAGTTGTCTCTGAAGAGTCATTTAGAAGTTCAGGGTAATGTTGGCTTTGCTGTCCTCACCATAAGGCTTCCAGTATCACTCTAGTCATTATTTTTGTCATTTTATCCCAAAGGAGGGAGGGAGAGATGGAATAGCACTTGTGGGATGTTGTATGTGACAGGCACACCAACCCTGTCACAGTTCCATGGAGAGAAATTTATCACATGGCCACAGATAGCTGCAAGGGAGTTTGGGAAATGGAATGCAGCTGAATTTCCAAATCCCCAGCTACCACGGAGACAGGGGGAAGGGATTTTTGGTGATCAACTAGCTTTCTCAGCCTCAGACTCTTTTAAGTGTGTTAGAAACATCTTTTTTGATTAAACTATCCACTCTTTAAGGCAGAGACGTTTTTTAAACTTTGACCTACAAAGTTATGCTCAGTGATAGACACACAATAACCATTCTAAAAATGCTTTATCAATTGAGTCGAATGAATAGAAATACTATTCTCTGGTTAAAATTTCTCAGATTTGGTCTCCATTGAATCTGACTGTAATTTCTAAGTTACATTTGAACAAAATTAAATCAAGTTTTAGCTGGTTGGATTAGGGGCTTAATGTCTTAGACAATGTCATTCTTTCTAATAATTCAAACAAAAACAACAAAGCCCTGAGAATAATTTTTGATGGTAGAACAACTTTATTTTCAAATCTTTTAAAAAATTCTTATTCATTTATTTATTTTTAAAGATATTTTGATTACACAAATTTCACATAAAAATATAATATAGAAAATTTTTGAGTGATATGTATTTTCTACAAGCAACTCCCATTACTCTGCTTATCCAGTATAATTTATTATTGATATATTATATGGTACACTAGGCTCTCAACCTTATCTTTCAGTCAACTTAAAAAATTACAGGTTATATATATAATTCTTTTGAAGATAAACATCATTTATTAACATAAGCATAGTGAATAAATCATAGTTTTGTGGGGTTTCAGGGTAAAATGTCTGGTGATATTCTTTCTAAAAACCTCTAATTTTAACCTAAAGGTCTATTAGAATACATGTTTGAGTTGATAAGACATTTTAATGTCTCAATTGTAATAGAAAGTATGCAAATAGGAACAAAGTAAAGTATAGGGGACAGATCACTAGATTTGGCACAAATAATGATGAAGAAAAGCAGAATATTTAAAATTTTCCTTCTTCTAGAGATTTGTGCCAATTGCCATTGTTTATTAGCCCCCAACTCACCCTTTTATTCCTTACTTTGTGATGTCAGCCATGCTTGACTCTGCAAACCACATTTTAGCTTTGCCACTTGCTTCCTAGCTAACCTCTGCCAATTGCATATGTTAGGGACGAGAAGATTGCAGGAGGGAGAAGACACTCCCTCTTTTCAGTTTGCTTCCTGTTCTTGTAGCATCACCTAGAAAAGCTACTTCATCTTAGCAGCATTTCACTCCAGTAGCAGTAGTTGAATCCAGGTTGCAGTTTTCCCGTCCTCATAAAACCAGCCTCCTTACACCCCGTGGAGTGTTAGCAGCAGCTGGTTGACACCATTCTTCAGGGGTCTGTGTCCCAGACCTACAGGGCCCATCCTCCAAGCTCAGAGACACCAGCACCGGCCAAACTGCTTCCCCTTCTAAAACATCTGAGTCCCATCTCCATAAAGACACTCTTTTGAGCTTCTAAATTTTAATAAGCCTAACTTTTTCCCTTTATTCCTCAGTACTAGGCTTGGTAGCTGCTTCCTGCAGTTGCTGCCTCTGTGATAGTGTTCTCTTTTTTCATTTTCAGTTTTTAAATACCTAGTTAATAATTTTTCATATATATGTTATATTCTCTCTGCTAAAATAGCAGTCATGTTTTTGTCTTCTGCCTGGTCTGTGATTGATACATACTTGAAATTCTTTCAACAAGCAAGAGTACCAGAATGCTCTATATTTGAATCACATCATCCTAACTGCTTATAGATTTGTACTTTTAAAGGTTCTGCTTAATGATATGCCCTTTTACTTAAAGTCATGCTTAAAAGAAACAGCCAAATGAGATTTACTTCTGCATTTGGTATTTGATGGGAATTTGAGAATGAATAGATTTTTTGAACAGGTTTTGCCATTAACTCTACATCTTCAAGTCAAACATTTCTCTGTGCCTCATTTTCCCCTATCTGTACCAAGGGAAAATAGTGCTTGCCACCAGGTGACCTTTATAATACCTTCAGACAGGTGAGCTACAAGTCATATTATCATATGACCAAGAACAAAATGACTCATAGATGAGAAGTTTTCAGAAGTGCTGACATTTTAAAATATTTGATTGATGGATATGTTTCTGAAATACCAAACATACTTCCTTGAATTCATAAGCAGAATATGCTAAGATATTTAGAAATTTTTTGTTAACTCAGGATCATAATTTTGACCCCTAGTGGTAGTACTACATTGGAATACAATTTTCTCCTTAGGTGTCTTTGATGTATGGAGGACTGCTTCCCCATAAATAAAATGGTCCCAGAGTAATTATAAAAATGATGAAGGGAACAAAACAACAGTAACAACTATGATTAATGTTTAATGAACTCTTGTTAAATGCCAGGTGCCTTGCTGAGACCTTTACAGATATTATCTCATTTAATCCTCACAACAACCCTTTAAGGAATTTCTATGATTATTACGTAGGAACAGATAGTTACTACCCAAAATTCCACAGCTGAAAGTAACAGGTCAGAATTAAAATCTGTCTCCAGAGCCCACCCCTAAATCGCTCTTGTGTGTGTGTGTGTGTTGTTTGTTTTTGCTTCATGCATTCATTTTTAAAACAAATTCAGGGCTCTATATGTGAAAGTCACTGTGCTCAGACTGGGAATTACCAGAATGAGGAAGATATGGCCCTGCCTTCAAGCAATTTACAATCCAGTAGGGCCGGGAGATTAAAAGAAGTACTAAAATAACTGTAACCCTAGGCAGTATGCAAAAGGTATCCTAAGAGTGTTAAAAAGTATCCTCAGAAGTACCCTAGGGAGAGGACAATGTGGCCTGATGAGATCAGGGAGGTCCCCATGGGAAAGTTGAAGTTGACCACAACCTTGAAAGAATGGCAGGGCTGAAGGGGGTGGGAAGAAGGCAGGAGGAAAGGCTCAGAGGCCAGGACACTTGGAGAGCTGTGAGCTGAGAGATGGGTGAGGGGGATTGGGGCCAGGTTGCTGGGAAACCAATCTGACTCTTTATAGACCCTTTCTGGTCACTTTCACATTCTTTGCCATGTGCTAAAGTATTGAAGTTGTCTAAGCTCTGGCCTTTGAAAGTGAATCATTAACACCTAAAAGATTTAGGATAAATAAGAACCTGTAAGTAGCACCATGTACCAGGCACTGGTCTATGCACTTTAATCTTTACAACACCCCTATGAATCAGGTATTATCATCACGATTTCACATATGGGGAAACAGAGGCACAAGAGGCTAAATAACTTGCCCAGGGTCATCCAGCTAGTAGGTGGATGAGCTGGGATTTGAAGCCAGCTTGTTCAGCAATAGGGTGTGATGGTATTGACCACCATTCTGTAGCACCTTAAAATAATATACCTATACATATGATGGAAAGAAAAAGCAAATGCAAACTCCTGAAAATTTCTCCTTAAGTAATTCCACCCAGTAGTGCCTAGGAGGCTTCTCCTCTGGGCAGCCTCCTCCATCCCCAACCCCAGCCCAGGCTGTGACTTCCCCTCTCTGCTCCATGGCACTTGGTGCTTACTTAGCAGCAGAGGCTTGCCAGTGGCAGACTTGTCAGTTATCCCAGAGAGACCATATGGCTTTGAAGCAGGGACTGTTCTTACCCATCAGCATGTACCCAATGTCTAGTAGGTGCCTAGCCCATGGCAGGCACTCCAAGTGTATTTATGACAACTGTGTTCTTTCTAGGGACAGTTAAACATCATAAATAGTTGCACTTGGCGCTCTATTAGAAAAGAAAAGATGTGTCTCCCACACATCTTGGGCATGGTATGGGCATGTATGGTTTGGATTTAAGGAAACTTTTTACCTGAATTGGGTCAGTCCTTTAAAGATCCAAAGAAATAGGGAGATGTTTGTGACTTTTTTTCCTTATGTGTGGTGACCCAACTGGATGCTGAAGTGTGTTTGATTTTAGTGAAAAACCATTATGTATTTTCTGGATGCCAAGAATAACTGCTGGAAATAAAGCAAGTGCAAATGAAAGGAGATTGACTCACAAGGAAAAAAAAATCAATGCAAACCATCAGCCTCATTGATGAGATCTAAAGAATCTGATGGAGTAATAGAAGATGCTTCCTCTTTTCTCAGTCACTGCACTGCTACAACTTGTCTCTTATTTCCTGAGACTTCTGTGGAAAAGAATTGGAATGCAACATAGTTCCTAAAACCAAAATGAACAGAAATTGGTGACCATTATTATGCACATTATATAGCTTTGCAAAAACTGTTCTGATTTTTTTGAACTTTTTGGATGTTTAAATTCCAAATAAATAGGAATTTATTATCTTAGGGTTTTGCACAGAACCTTTGGAGATAAAATTTGCTCCAAAATTTGGGTAATAAATACTAAGGAAAAATGGCCATTATAATCATGATTTAGAGTTGGAAGAAAATTCAGACTTAGTCTCTGGATGCTTTTGTTTCCTAGACTCACACAGGAAGAAGTGCTTGTTTAGGCAGTGGGACTGCCTAGCTTCTGACCTGAGTCTCAGGACTCCCTATCCAGTGCTCTTTTTGAATATCAAATATATTCAGTCCTTATTTGCTTGACTCCAATATTGGCTCAGCCCAAATGATATGGCTGATGTCTCTGAGGTGACTAAAGACTTGGAGGAGACAAAATCTGACTCTACTTCCTTTACTTTCCCATCCCCCACCCCACCCCCAATGTAATGGAAAAGTGAAAATGTATGTTGGGGGTCACACAATCCTACTTGTATTTGAATGAGGAATTACAAAGTCATTTGAATTTTGCTTTGTCCATACGCTAAGGTAAAAAATGTGAAGGTTTTAGAGCTTATTTTGCATCTGTACAGTGAGTCTAAATCTAAATCCAATTTTCCTCATTGACTTAAGTAAGCAGTATTTTTGGGCAAAGTTAATTTAATGCATTTGAATAGAAAGCTAATTAAGAGCACCTTTGTCCATCCTGAAGTAGTTACTGGAGGCTCATAAAATGCTCTCTTGGTTACCCATGCTTGCAGCCACCAGAGACGAGAGGGTCTCTGCAAGAAGTTCTTTAGGCTCTTGGGCAAATCATTCCCCTTCCCCCATGCCCATGACAAATCCGCCTTTCCCATGATCCTGCTGGGCAGTCAATAAAGCTATAGAGAAGCTCCAGGGCACTGCAAAGGCTGCCTCACAGCTGTATTTGCTATTTTCTAATTTATAGCCACTGCACTCAGCCATATCAGATAGATGAGCAGCTAAAAGGTTTTCCTTATCTCTCTTAGTTCAAGCAAAGAGGAATTAAGGTTTAAATTAATTACTTTTAATAACTCCACTTGCAAGCTTAGATCTCATAATACTCTTTTTCTGAGTATTATTTTACCCACTAGCCTGATGATCTGGTAATTAAGTAAATTGCAAAATCCACTCAAAAGGGAGGTGATTTAAGGATACTAAACTGACCTAACCTGAAATGTGACTCAGTTAACTGGTTCTGGTGGGCATGAGACAGATTTTTGGAACCCTTTTCGTATTCAGAGGAGCTGAAGCAATTTGAGAGGGACTTTTAATTTAACAGACATTTCACAATCCCACTGGGTTTATGCCAGTAAAGGAAACTGTGGCCAAAATGGAAACTACCCCAACTTTGTGGTGTTAATTGGGAAAAGATAGCAGCAGAAAAAAATGGTCAGTGGAGAGCTGCATCTGAATAAAAGCAAGAGGTATTGTGAGAAAAGGCAAGGTTAAGACCCAGAGAGGAAGAGACTAGAAGAATTGTGTTGTATAAGTTATGTTTCTTTGGTTGCAAGTAGTTTAAGTGATTGGTTAGTTAAGCAAAACAATAAAAAATTTTAGAAATTTTAGAAAGTTGAATTAGAATTAAGAAAACTTT
Source organism: Cabassous unicinctus (assembly GCA_029593785.1). Classification (NCBI taxonomy): domain Eukaryota; kingdom Metazoa; phylum Chordata; class Mammalia; order Cingulata; family Chlamyphoridae; genus Cabassous; species Cabassous unicinctus. The sequence continues at coordinate 13,710 of JAQZBX010017563.1, read as the reverse complement.
GAATGAAGATTAGAGTGTCCAACCAGTATCCAGGGAAGATTTGCTTGAGAGAGTTGCCCCTAATGGAGCCTAGCTCCAATGACTCCCCCTCTCTGTTTTTCTCAGTTTTTATTTGTGATACATTCTAACTGGCCTAAATTGGGTCAGGTGTCCATCCTGGTTCCACCAGTCATGACCAGGGGCCAGTAAAATCTCACATTTTAGATATTGCTGCTGAGGACTCACCTCTGGAGTCAGGGTCGATCCCAGAGAAGCTGGGGAGCCATCCCCCAAAGTGTCTGAAAATGTCTTTTCTTATTGGCTAGAGGACTGAGTATTTACAGCAGTTTTCTGGAAGAGTTTGCTGGTTGGGCAGCAGGGACTGGAGGGAAGGGCCTGGGAGTCAGTTTCAATGATAAAGCATTTGCCAACTTTGTGACCTTGACTTTACTGTGCCTCAATTTCCTTATCTGTAAAACATCTGCCCTACCTGCCTTACAAAGGCATTGTGAGGCTGAAACGAGATAATAGATGTGAGGTGTAATACATAGCACTCCCAGACAGGCCTAAGCTTTGTTATGGTGCAACTATAAGGAATGCTGGTTATCTGTCCAGTCAGGCACTGGAATCCTGACTTTGCTTGGTAGTGGACTCTACCTAATTCAGATATCTATTTAGGAAAAGCCTGAAAGGATTCTTTACCTTGGGAGTTTATGAAGACATAATATTTTTTATTAATTCAGAATGATTGATCCTTAGCTATGAGGTGAGAATCATATCAAGTTTATTAAAGTATCGTAAGTATGACTATAATGTATAATCATCAATATGTACAATATGCTCATTTGGATTTCTTCTCATTAAGGAGGTGATGAAAATATTTTTTATTTGGCCCAGTTTGTATCCTTTTCTGCAGTCCACAATCTAGTTCACTGATGCTCTTTTTCTGTATTTCTTCAGTTTCTTCGTTTCACAGTTCAAAGTGTAGCTTTGTGTTAGAATCTTCAACTCTGTGTTTCCAGCTGCTTCTGTTCTTAACTGCACTGAATTTAGGAGGTTCTTGTTTCTGTGATGTGCTTTAGGAAATGTGTGTTGTTAGTAACTAATTGCTCTGGGTATGAGTTCTTTGTTTGGGTGATGTCCAGTTCTCCATCCTCCTCTAAGCTGAGCCAACTCTGATTTATATGTCTATGAATCTCTGTTGAGCTGTGGAGGTGGTTGCAGAGGGGGAGTTGGAGTAGAAATGCTCTTGGAAACAGTACAGTTTGCCTTGACTTCAAACTCAAGAGCGAGTCAAATTTTGGCTGCTGTTCAATGTCAAAATTTGGGCAAAGAAGCAGAATTAGGTCTTGCCATATACAAATGTGATCATAACTATAATCCATCAATTCTCATTACTGGCTAAATCTGAGGCTCTGCAGATTGTTTCAAGATTGAGAAGATGCAAATCTGAATGTTCTCCAGGGCCTCAATGGCATCTCTCAGAGTTGCTGGAGTGGGGCTTCACACTCTGCCCTTTTGGGAGATAGACAAGTTGCTTTCAAATGGAGGGAGCACATTAAAAAAACCTTTCCATGAAAATCTCTTCTGGCTTTTGCATTTGATCATTACAGGCTCAGTGGTGTTGTGGTAGGTTGAATTATGTACACCAGGAAAAAATGTTCTTAATCTTAACCCTATTTTTTGATGGTATGAACCCATTGTAAATAGGATCCCTTGAAGATCTTATTTTTAGTTAAGGTGTGACCTAGTTGAATGAGGCTGGGTTATAATCCAGTTTACTGGAGTCCTTTATAAGCAGAAGAAATTCAGAAATAGTAAAAGAAGCCATGGGATGAGCTAGAAGCCAGAAGTCAGAGAAGCTGGGAAATAAAAGAGAGGACATCACCATGTAACAGGAAAGCCAAGGAACCCTAGGATTGCTGGCCAGCCACAATGCTACTGACCCCAGGAAGAAGCAAGCCTTCCAGCCTCTGAAACCAGTGTCAATAAATTCCTGTAGTTAGGCCAAACCATTGTATGGTATTTGTCATAACAGATGGGAAACCTAAGACAGGTTTAAATCCCATGCCATCTTTGAGAAAGCTCAATGCCTTACAAAGGAACTGTGGCACAGCAGCCTCTGCAGACATGCTTGCATTCATGAGGAATAAACAGCATCTACAAGCTGAAAGAAATGTGATTACGGCAAATTTTTACTGGCTTTCCACTTCTCTGCTTTCCAGCATTTCCCTCAGTAAATTCCATTCTTCCCTTTCCCACACCACTTCTGACAACCCAATGCTGCCATTTGACATGGAGCTTTAAGTCAGGCTGAAATTGAGGAACTGAGAGAGAGATGGTCATAGGTTAAAAGGTAACACAGACAACCCCATGAGAACCCATTCTGTTGCCAGGACTCTTGTAGTAGCAGAGGAAAGGTGAAACTAAAACCCTAAACCTGAGTGTTTTCAAGGCAGCTTTAATGCTACTCTTCTGTTTTCTCCCAAGTATTTGTCTTCCCTTTTCAATCCTCACAGCTTGCCGCTCTGCATTCTGGAATGCTGAATGTAGGAGGAAAATAGCAAACATGCAAAATCTTCAGGTGAATGGGTTGTACATATTTGTTTCTTGATTTGTTTTCCCAGGACTTGCGGACCAGGGTTACACCTATTTTTCATCTTAGTTGAGGGAGGCTTAGCTAATTAAGAATGAAGGTTCCCTGTTTCAAGTACAAGGATAGGCAGAAATGAAGGATGTTTATGTGGGAGGGTGTGGGAGGTGTGGGGAGTGGGGCATATGGGAATCCCTATATTTTTTGTGTAACATTTATGTAATCTAAGTATCTTTTTAAAAATTAAAAAAATTATTGTTAAAAAAAAAAAAGACTAGGCAGAAGAGAGAGGCCAGAAATATACTCTAGTCAGGATAGATTGATAAGCTGTGATAACAATGACCCCCCAAATCTCAGTAGTTTACTACAACAGAAGTTGATTTTTTTCCCAAGTATCTATCCATCTGGGGTCAGCTGAGTCTCTTCCATGGGACCCAGGTGAGCCGCTCACTGGCATTTAAAGCTTCCGACAAGAAGTGACACATGTTGCTTCTACTTGCATTTCATTGACCAATACAAGTTATATGGTCCCACCTGAGTTTAAAAGGAGCTATGTTATCCTTCTACAGGAGGTATTTAAAAATATTTAGTATATGATAGAGACGCACTTTAAATAATGGATAAAACCACCATGGTCATGGGAAAATTGGTTAATTATTTGGATTATTAAAATAAAATTAGATTTTTATCTCATGTCATATACAAAAATAAATTCTAGGTGGATTAGAGTTAAAGAATTAAAAGAAACATATATCAACAGTTTATAATATTGGAGTGTCTTAGACCTCTTTACTTATAAAGCCAAAGGTGGAAATTACAAAAGCTTAGACAAGTAGAACTGACCATATGGAAACAAAATCCTTCAGTAAGTAAAAATGAACATAAACGGAACTAATAGGCAACATGGAGGATAAAAGCATTTTCAATTTAAATAGCAAAGATTCAGTATTACTGATCAAAGAGTTCTTATTTGTCAGAAAGGTAAAGACGTGCACTCTGGCTGGGTTTTCAGGATGGCTGGTCTCATGAGGGAGACACTCTCTCCAGATCTGCCCTGTTTGCATATCATGCCAGATGCACTGGTCTTTCCAAAGTGTCAAAAAAAAAAAGAAGAATCTGTGCTAATGGAATGAAGAAATGGACTCTTGGAGCTACACTCGTCTTTCCTAGAAAATATTGTCATCATGGCCTTCTGGAGACCATTGTCCCTCCCTCTGTAAAGCGACCAGAAGAGCAATTCTAACTCAGAAGGAAGAGTGGGACGTGCATAAGGAAGCTTCCTTATTTTCCTCTTCTCCCTATCCAAGTGACCCTTTCACTATTGAAGACCCACAGGTCTTCCATTCTGTGTGTATGGGAGAGTGGATGGATGAGGGAGCAGGGCAATTAGGGTCCTGGAGTTCTCAGTTTCCCAAAATATCCTCCTTCTGCTCCCTATGACATAAATTATTGATAAGTGATCTCTAAGCAGTTCTTGTCCACTACTTCATGAAGAGTTCTTAAGAGCCATCAGATTTCATCCTGGTTGCTTCTTAAGAACATATTTTCCTCCATTCTGCGTGCAATTAGATTTGCTATCCATCTCTCCTGGGCATAATAGAAGTCATAAGCAAAATGGTTTCCTATATTAGCATTACCATCATCCAGCAGATGGCAAATGCTTTTCAGCATCAAAGGAAGGCAGTGGCTTCAGGAAGAAATGCAGCCAGATGCTACCTTTTTCAATGAAGTTTCTGGACTCTTTAGAAAGCACTCCTTTCTTTTCTATGCCCCAAAATTTCTGTTTGAATATATATGCACATTTTTTGCATTGTTCATTTTCTTATTGTGTAATGAACTTTAGCCAGTTTACTTGTCAGTATTCCCCCAGTCTGTAAGAATTGTGAAGGCAGGGAGTAGCTCTGTTCCCCATAACCTTTAGTGCCTATTACAGTGCCAGCACTTAGTAGGTCAATAAATCACTGCTGAATAAATTTATTGCTGAGTGTTTTCTTGCCATGAAGGTCAGCAGTAGGCAGTGCCTTGATTAGAGCTGGGCCATGGCATGTGTATGTCAGTGATTTCTGATTGTTGAGGCCCAAGGATCCTTTTCCCTATTTATCGGGTCCTTCTGGCAGTCAGGGTATAACAGCAATGCCTAGAGTGGGAGAGTTCACTTCCGTAAGGGCTGTACCAGCACACTGGTAGTAAGTCTTACAAGACCTTGCCTTTAAGTGCCAACCACGTCTGAATTGCTAGGTGAGGGTGATATGCCCTTGAAGTCATTGGAACCCACTCATATTTAGCAGAGGAGAGCCTTCAAAGTGAGACCTACCAGGTTCTGTAACTTAGCCTCTCTGTGGCTCAGTTTCCTCATCTATAAACTGGGGGTACTAATAGTGTCCACATCCATAGAGTTATTATGAGGATTAAAAGAAATAACAGAGGTAAAGTACTTAGTGTCTGCCACATAGTAAGCACCATAGAAGCATCATCTGTTATTGGTATTATTATTGCCTTAGATATATAACTCCCAGTGAGTCCTGCGGTATCTCTAGGAATGTGCTGCCACAGCCCATTACCAGAAAGAACACAACCTTATCAGTGGTGGAGCCTGAACACACCCAGAGTTTTATGCTATTTGGATCAGATCTCTCTTCAACCACGTAGTCAGAGTTTCCTTCTCTCTCTCTGGTTAAGATCCTCTGTCCCACCCCAGGGCCAAGCTGCACTCTGCTGACATCCCATTTGGCATTCCCTGAGGCTGAGGGACCATTATGTTCCCTCATTCTGCATAAATGAGGTTGGATCTCTGTAGGCTTCTGTAGAAGCAGGCTAAGGACTTTGAGAATCCAATCAAATCTAATCACATCTCACTACCTCCTCCTCTGTCACCATCCACTGCCCCCTGGACTGTTGCAGTTGCCTCCAAACAGTCTTCCTACTTTTGTTCTTGCTGCTCACAGTGTATTCTCCCCACAACAGTAAATCAAATCCCAGCACTACTCTGCTTTAAATTCTCCAGTGGCTTCCAGTTGTACCTAGTATAAACTCGAATCCCTACCTTGGTTTACAAGGTCCAGGGTGAGCTGACCCCTACTAAATTAACTCTGACTCATGACACTCTCTCATGTGCTCTCCACGCTTTAGCCACATAGACCTTCATTCCACTGCTTTGAATAGAAGACATTTGTTTCTGCCTATGGATACTCTCCTCCCTCTTTGTGGTTCCCTCTGCCAGGGATGCTCTTCCCCTGCATTCTTGGGTGGCTGCTCCATTCTTACATTTCCATGCTTAGAAGCCTTCCCTGACCATCTTATTTCAGCACCTTCTCCCACCACTCTCGAGCTCTTTGTACTACTTTATATTCTTCATGGCAGTTACTGCTATTCAGTATTATTTTGTTTGTGGTTTATTGGCTATCTCCTCCAACTAGGGGATAAACTTCATGATAATAGGTCCTTGTCTGTCCCCATTTTCACCACTGCATCTCCAGTTCCTGGGACATAGTAAGTGCTCACTAAATATTTGTGGAATGGATGAATTCCTCAGAGGATGGCATCTATCTAACAACATTTCTTTTGCTATCAACAACAGCATAATTTTGATGGGTTATTGTGCTGCAAAACCTTCTTCTTGCAGGGGAGAAAAAGCAAGAAGATAGAGTCGGATGAATAAGGCAGAAAAGTGTACATAGCTAGAAGATAGAGTTTCTGTTTACTGTTTTATGACATCTGCCACTAAAACTATGTTTTATAGGGCATGATCCTGTTGTCTTCAGTGAGAATGCAAGTCCTATTTCCTAAATGCCTGAGGCACAAAGAGCCCTAGTTACCTTTCAAGGGTGTCATGTTTCCTCTTGGCTCAAACTCATACCCAGAAACCTGGATAAAATTCTACAATGGGCAACTCATCCATTGGCAAAACTCTCCAAATTGTAAGCAACCTGACTGCAAAACATTAGAAAGAAGCCTTAAAAAATATTTAACAGATAAGTCCCTGATAATCTAAAATTCCTCAATCCCATGTGATCCCAAATTAAGGGGACTGCTTTGAATAGTGAGAAAAATATGGACTATGGATCCCAAAAACCTACATCTGAATCACAGTTTCACTAACTAGCAAGCTAAGAGAATAGGAAAATTCATTAGAGTTCTCTAATGCCTCACTGTGGTGGTCATGGAACTCACTGCTCAGGTCTTCTGCTACAAGGGGTATAACTGACAGACGCCCCACCCCCAACCCCTACCTCTTGACTGTTGCCCCTCTGGATCTACCCAGCCAGGTTTCCTGCAGGCTGTTCCCTGGTGTGTGTGTGTGGGGGAGGCAGACACATTCTGGACAGACTGAGGACTCTCCTTACGGGCAGCTTTGGCTTGAGGACTCCCGTTAATCCAGCCGAGTCTTCCCTGAAACTACTCTGAGTCCTAGACTTTTCTGACCTGACTGTCCTTTCTTCCCTATCTCCTACACAGGGATCAGAACTGAGTCTGGTCTGAAGGCTTTCCCTGCCTGTTCCTTGTCCCAATAAATCTCTTTCATATCCAATCCCATCTTGGTGTCTGCTTACTTGGTGACTCAACCAATGCACTTGGTTTTCTCATTTGTAAAATTTTGTTCATAGTCGAGGATGATGTTGGCAGACCCTTTGATTTACTCTCATTTGGCAATGGATAGAACTCCCCTCCTCCCCCAATTCACCATAAAACATTATTGTTAGAATTAGAAGACAAGGTATGGGTAATTGCTGAGCATAGCACCTGGCACATATGCTGGCACTTAGTAAAGGGTAGTTGGATCTGAATAAATGTTTTCTATTTTCAGGTAAGATCCTATATGGGGAAAACCTTCTCTGCTTTGAGGTGCTGTGTTACTCTAAAGATAGACCATTCATGTGCATGTTGAGGGTGCCAGTGAATCAGAAGCACTGCATTTTTTCTTTTGAAATTATTTGCTATCACAGGGAAAAAAAAAAGTTCTTGAACTCTCCTATACTAATTTTATGGTTTAGCATTTTTTTATTGAAAAAATTAACTCTGTGTGGAGGAGAGACCACTATATCTTTCTCAGTGCTTGGGCTCTAAAGGTGTTGAGTCTCTCTACCTTCTTTAGGCATGACCGGCTCCTTGGCTGACATGGTCAGTTGCACCGTATCTTCTGTTGGGTGATTGCCTACTTCATGGTGCCTTCTCACTGTGGGAACGTTGGAGAGTGCTGGGCACATGGGGTGGTGAGTTTAGAAGTTCTAGCATGGTCAGAGCCAGGATTGGAAGGTTTCTAAGACAGCCTAGCTCTGGCATTCAGATACCTGCGCACAGTCCCTGCTCCTTTTGAATTCATTCTCTGTTTTCACTCAGTGCCTCTGCAGACCCAGAGGTCTCGGGAATGAGGTGGACAAGGCCTCTTCAGAGAGTGGCTCTGAGTACCGTTCCGTCTGATCCTTTGGAGAGGTTGCCAGACAGTGGTGGTACTCACTGTTGTCAGGGATGATGTCTGAAACCTGACCTCCACATCCCCTCCAAACTTTGCCTGGGCACAGCTTTACTCAGGGGATCAGTCTCTATTTGCTCAAGTCTAGCAAGCTATCAGGTGGACAGCTTGCTTCTCCTGGGGCCTTCTTTCCAACATCAAAACTGCTTCTCAAAAGACTGCTTCTACTCTTGTTCTTTGCCTTGCCTTTTATATTCGATTCCTCACCCACCAAGGGGTGGGGCTCAACCCCCTACTGATGTGGCCCAGTCAATGCCCTAATCATAACTTAATGATGCCCAGATTAACAGATCAGTTTAAAAGCATGATCCAATTATATTTTTGGAATTCATTATTACATCAATTAGCTAAACATATCGCTGGAATGTGATTGAAACTGTAGGAAATGGCAGCATTGTGGAAAACCAGGAGCCTTTGGAGCCAAATAGACACGTTTAAATCCCAGATGTACTTATTACTGGGAATACCCTGTCATTTGGGGATAAATCCCATTATCCAGCAAGTATCAATCAGAATGTTATGGAATTACCCTTCTTGCCCATGGAATAATAAGGACTCATCCCCTGATGAAGCATGTACTGACCTTAGATGAATTATGTAACCACTATTAACCTCGGTTACTCCAACTGGAAGATAGGGATTAATGAGATTATGTACAGCACATGGTAACAAAATTAGAATTTATTCACTTGTTTAACAAATGTTTTTCAAGTGCCTATTATGTGCCTAGGGATATATTAATAAACAAAATTTACAAAATCTGTACCTTCAGATTTACAATCTGATGGAGTAAGACAATAAATAACATAAAATTAAATGGTATGTATGATAGATTGAATTCTGTACCCCAATTTAGACACGTTCTTCATCTTAATCCACAGTCCTGTGCGTATGAACCTATTGTAAATAGGATCTCTTGAAGATGTTATTTTAAATCAAGGTGTGGCCCAATTGAATGAGGTTGGACCTTAATCTGGATCACAAGAAGCCTTATAAAGAGAAAGAAATTAGAAGCCAGACTGACAGAAAGTCATGGGGAGAAACAGGAAGTCAGCAGGAACCTGGAAGAGAAAGGAGCGAACATCGCTGTGTGACAGGAAAGCCGTGGGGACCAAGGACTGCCGGCCAGAACACCACTAACCCTGGGAGAAAGCATGGTCTTGTGCATGCCTTGATTTAGACTTCTGGCCTCTAAAACAGTGAGCCAATAAACTCCCATTGTTTAAGCCAAAACCCATTGCATGGTATTTGTCGTAGCAACTCAGGAAAATAAGACACATGTTAGAAGGAATGCAATGAGAAGGGGGGCCTGGGATTAGAGGAGGGATGTTACAATTTAGGGAAGGCTTCGCAGAGAAGATGGCATTTGAACAAAGACTGGCAAAAGGAGAGGAGTGATGGGTGAAGCTCTGGGAAGAGCCTTCCAGGTAGGGGAAAGAGCAAGTGCTAAGACTCCAAGGTGTCTGGTGCATTTGATGCAGCGTAGTGTGGCTAGACCAGAATGAATGAGAGGAGAGTGGCAGAAGATGTGCACAAGGCTATGCAGCTTTTGTAGGTTACTGAAAGAATTTGACTTTTATTTCTAGTAGGATGGGAACCTATAAGAGGATGTTTAGCAGAAGAATGACATGTTCCGACTTAATTTTATAGGGTCACTCTGACCACAGTGCGAAGAGTAGAACTAAGTGGAGCCAGGGCAGAGGCAAGGAGACCAGTTAGGGGTGTTGCAATAATCCAGGAGAGGGACAGGGGTCTTTAGACCAGGGTGGTGCCAGTAGAGATGGTGAAGAGTGAAATCCAATAGGACTTGTTAATAGATTGGATGAGATCGATGAGATGTGAGAAAAAGAGAGGAGTCAAGGACGACTCAGCAATTTTGGCCTAAGCCACAAAAAGGATGGGCTTGCCATTTCCTGAGATGGGGAGGTGGAGCAGGTTGGTGGAGTGCAGGGGGGGCGTGAGGTGTTTAGTTTTGTGAGTGTTACGTTGAGATGCCTACCTGATAGAAATCTGAGTGGAGGTGTTGGGAAGGCTCTCAGATATGTAAAAGTACTTCCAGTTCAAGAAGATATTCGGGCTTGAAATATATATTTGAAAGCCATTAGCATATAGATGGGATTTAAAGCTATGGGGCTGGATGAGATTTTGTAGGGAGTAAATGCAGAAAATAAAGAGAAGAGGTTCCAAACTGAGCCCCAGGACACTCCAAGCCACAGGAGAGAAGAGCCTTTGAAGGAGACTGAGAAGGAGCTGCCAGTGAGGTGGGAGAGAAGCCATAAGAGTGTGAGTGAGTCCTGGCAATCTTGTGAAGGAAATGTTTCATGGATAAGGGAGTAATCCATTGTGACAAATAGGTCAAGTAAGATGAAGACTGGATTTAGCAACAAGTAGGTAATTGGTGATCTTGGCAGTAGCAGTTTCGGGAAAATGACAGGGAAAAAAAAATCCCAATTGCAGTGTGTACAAGAGAGAATGGGAGGGAAGGATTCACTACAGTCAAACACAGACAACTCTTTCAAGGAGTTTTTGTCTTGAAAGAGCGATTCCTGGGCCAGCAGCATTAGCATCACTTGGAACTTTGTTAGAAATTTAAATCGTAGGGTCCCATCCCAGACCTGCTGAATCAGAAACTCTAAGAGTGGGCCCCTACTATGAGGGTTTATAGGAAGGTAATTGCCAAAGACAAACCACCTCTGCTATACTAGTCCCCACCTCTCCTAGAGGAGATGGCTCTATAATATTTAACAGTGGGAAGTTGCTAAAATATATAGTCCATGGCCCCGCCCATGAAGGTTCTGATTCAGCAGGCTGGGGGTGGAGCTGGAGAAAATACATTTTTAACAAGTGTCCCAAATGACTCTTAGATGGGGAAACTTGGGAAACAGTGCATGCATGCCTGGAGGACCTACTTTGTGCTTTTGAACTAGCACAGAGGCGAATGAACACTCAAAATCTGGAATCCTTTGTTCTAGACAAATTTGGCTATGGATTTACATATTTTACAATTATATAACTATATACTTTATAGTGCCTTTTTTTCCCCTGTGGTTTCTTCTTTCAGTTCTAGGATAGAATGTCCGATGGGAAACAATCTTAAAATCTGGTTAAGTTTCTGGCATGAAATTCAGGAGAAATTATATAAAAATATATTTAGCAGCACTGTGATATAGGTACTGCCCAAATTACAGGATGCCCCCAAATACAAACAGTTGAATTTGCATCTGCTATCCCCTCTTTTCCTTTTGGGAAACTTATTGCTGATGTCATGGAAAGTGTAGTGAAAACAAACAAACAAACAAACAAATAGCTCCAGGCTTTGAGAGAAAGGCTTCTTTGTTCAGGAGCAAAAGAAGGGGCAAAACAGTGAAAAATGGGGGTAGCTTAGGATAGTTGTCCATGCGCCAGGAGGAGTAGTTAGTTCCTGGGGGCACACTTCTCACACACCTGTACCCACACTGCTGAAGGTATTCTCTCACTTGCACTCTCCTGGAAGTACCACTACTACAACTATTTAAAGGGTAGCCATGTTCTTGCTTTAGTGTAAGTTAATTAGAATGGCTGTGGATTTCTTCTTAAAGGTTTAGTTGAAGTCAGCAGAACTGTTGGGTGGGGGAAGGGTGGAAGGAAGGACAAAGGTCAACAATGGCGCTCTCTGGATAAGCCAAACCTGGTTGAGGATATAACCTTGAGGCCACAGGCAGCATGAAGACACAGCAAGACCTGGGGGTCTGCAGAGCTTCTCAGAGATGAGAAAGAATAGCTGGAGGAAAGAAGAAAGAGGCTAAATATGAACTTCGTATTTCTTAAATTTATTCTGAAAGCAGAATATGTGCAGGAAAAGCATGTATGTATGGAGCTGGCAGTGGGAAGGTTGGGGGCAGCTAGGGACAAGGTAAGGAGACTTACATCCCAGTGGAGAATTAATAAATAATAAAACAATGACAGATTGTGATAATGTTATAAGGGGACTTGATGGGGTGCTGTAATGGAGAGTACTGCAGGAGGGTGGGCTACAGTCACTTCAGATAACATGGTCACAGATGCTTCTAAGGGGTATCATTTGAATTAAAACCCAAAGGGTAAGAAGGACCCAGTCAGGTGAAGAGCTATGAATGGGCTTTTCCAGTCCAAGGGAATATCATGTTCAAAGACCATGTGGAGGGAGGAAGCTTTGCTCTGAGGAACTAAAGGAAAGCCAATGTGGCTGGTGCAGTCAAAGCAGGGGCAAGGTTCTTGCAAGATGTCTAGAGGGTTGAGGTAGGGGCTAGATGATGCAGAACTTTGTAGGCAAGCTTAAAGAATTTTTCTTTTTCCTAAGAGCAATGGGCAGTCGCTGGGGTTGTGACTTGATCAGCTTTGTGTTTCAGAAAGTTTTCTCTGACTGCAGTATGTAGAATAAGTTCAAGAAGATAGGAATAAAAGCAGGGAGATGTTTAGGAGGCTATGGAATATTTAGGTAATAACTTGGACTAACAGTTGGCAGTGGACATGGACAGAAGTGGAGAAATTTGAAATATTTGGGAGGTACCATCCACAGACTAGGTGATAGACTATATATGGGAGGCAAGGAACAAGGAAATATCAAGGATGACTCCTGGGTGTCTGGACTGGGTAACTGGAGGGATAATGGCTGCACATCTCTGTCCACATTTAATATCTCTTTTTAGGTGTGCTCTGTCCTGCTTGGTTTTAATTCCTGAAGAGTCTTGCTTCAGCACGCAAATGGTCCTACAGCCATCATTCGGTAGGTCTGGCTGCTCCAAACATCATTTTCAGTGCCATTTTTTTGGCTAGAGTAATATGGAGGGTGATTGAGGCAAGAATCACTCATAATCTGATCAGCTTCCCTCAGAACTTTTTGGGAATAAATATCAAGGGTAAGCAGAAGGGTGTTGGATGGGGGTGAGGTAGCCCTATATTTCCTGGGGAGGGCAAGGGGTTTTCACTTTTATGCATATGAACCACAGCCTTTTGTTTGTTTTACTATAAACAGTTTCTGTGTTTCACTCCCACTACCATTTTCTCCCAACTTGTAAGAAGAAAGAGGAGGATAGGGCAAAATTCATGAACTTATATAATTTAACTATCCCTGATATTCAGCCTAAATTTACTCTATCCACTTCACCCTTCACTCATTCACATTCATATCTTCCGTATCATACAAATGTTCCCCTTTCCCTGGATACTGAGTATATCAGATAATTGTGATTGTGGTCGCCAACCCTCCCTGCTTCCTCTCAGGTTGAGACTTGCCCACCTGCCAATCACATCATAGCATCTTAATTCCCTCAGCACAGGTTCAAGGGGGTGGGGAGGGGCGTCCCCTGCATGTGCAGCTCTAGGCATAACTCCGCTGCCAAAGCATGAGGTGCACAGTTGCTTCTCAGCTTTCCAAGTCATCGGGAGGTCATGGCCTGGCCTTCAAATTTCACTCAAAAAGCAGCTGAGCCTTATTGGATGTCTTATTGGATATCAGATCTTATTGTAGCTTCTGTCCAAGCCACTTCCCTCAGGGTTGGGCCCTCAACCATGTGACTTCTCAGGGTGCTCCGTGGCGTGGGCCCTTGCAAAAAGCTGGCCTGAGGCCTCCCAAATTAATCCCTGCGGCCTGGTGTTCAGCAACCCTCCAGCTCCCAGGTCCTGTCTCTGCTAGTCTTAGACCTTTCTG
>JAQZBX010017562.1:0-35426 GCA_029593785.1 Cabassous unicinctus | reverse complement strand
ACAAACTTTGATGAGTTTCAACAGAAAATATGATTGACAATGAAAATTGTAATTGATATAATATTTGTCATTTTAATTATATCAACTTGCCTCAGAGTTTAGTCATAAACTTTGGAAATCAGGGAAACAAAATCAATTTTTAAGTAGCTCTAACAAAATTCAAAATGTGAGTGATAATTTCTATATTTGGTAAAGTAACACTTATTTCATTTATTAGAATGCAGTTTCTTTGGACATACAAATGTCATTCCCTGGGAAATTTTTATGCCCAGGAATAGATTAATGATGTACTATAAGAAAATTATTATTAAGAATTGTGAATTCATAAGCTTTCTAATCAATAGTCTCTGCTGTTTTAGCCTAGAAATGTGAATGATTAACTTGTCCTTTGGAATGTTACAATGCTGCTGTGCAGGCAAACCCATCATCTATTACCCACCAAAAAAAATGTTTAAGAAGAACTAAATACCAGATGTGATATTTACACATCCTGTTTGTATCCCCTTTAACACTAAAAGCTAAAAACCTTTATGTTTCTGTTCAGTGTACCATAAATAGATAGAACAAAGTCCCCTTGAGACAACGAGTCTCTCCTTTGGACAGCTGGCCACTCCCCGCTGGATGGATTCGGCTACTTTGATGAGATCATTCCTCACAAGTTGCAAGACCCATTGGAGTTCTGGGGTTTGGAATCCCTTAAAAGGGATGGTCCTCAAGCTGCCCGTCAGAGCCTCACCCAGGAGGGGATGCCCTGCCTGGGAGCATTTTTCCAGTTGGGATGCTGATCAGCAACAAAGGGGCCCCCGGCCACGTGGGAGATTAGATGTTGAGTTTTCTCCAGATTTGGTGAGTGGGTTCATATATTTTCATTCTTTCCTATGTCTTTAATTAATTACTCTTCTTTTTTGTGATTGTTCAATTATTATAATCAATTAATATATCCTGAAAATAATTTGACTGAATAAATATGCCTTTACATAGTATTTAGAATTTCTGCCTCTTCCTTAGCAGAACATTTTGGCATAGTCAATAGGATTTGCATTACAATTACATTATTAGAATGCCTCTTTTCTCATGCTCCCAGGTAATGGAAGGAGCAATGATGATGTGGCTGTGGGCTGACAGAATTAAACTACTGGAAAAGGAGAAAATCTTAGCAACATTAATGCTCTCTGTTATGTTTCCATGCTAATTCTGATTGGGCCTGGATAGCAAAATTGATAAAATTAGTGCTGTTATAATTTAGTAACTTTTGAACTCTATGAAATTAAGAGAAAATTTTTTAAAAACTAGGAAGGCTAGCAGCTTTTGTAAGGCTGCAAGTAAAAATAGATCACAAAACTGAATCCTTGTGTAAACTGAAAAAAGGTTGAAAGGGATGTTACTTTGAAATGTTTTAAGTTTCAGTCACTTTTTACTTTGATCAGAATTTTCATCAAGGTGTTAAAAAGAACTTCCAGTTTTGAATCAGTAGTTTACTCCTTTTTGAGCCTAAGTGTATTCTTAAAGAGTAGTAATCCAAAATATATGTGTTAAATGTCTGTCTGTATAACTTGTTAAATTAGAGCTTAAATGTATTTATACTGCTCAAATATTCCTAACTGGTTGTGGTTACTAATAAAAGTGTTTCCAGAAATGAGCTTGCATATTACAGGCAACATCGATTCCAGAAGAAAATTTAAAAGCAGTAAAATCAAAGATGTGAAATGATGGAAGACTTGGAGACAGCCATACCAAAGGAATAAGAATTATGAGTCAAATTATGAACTTTATGTTTCTGTTGGTGTGTCTCAACTCTTTCTGTGTTAGTCTGTTTAAGTGTCAGTGTATATTTTAACATCTCTGGATGGTAATATTAAATTGATAAATGAAAGAAATCTATTCAAATGGCCAAAAAAATTGATTTTGCCTAAATTGAAATGCATAGTTTATTTTTCTTCACAGAACGGGATGAGAAATGTGAAACTTAAATGGATATTAAAAGAAGTAAAATAGTAAGAAGAAGCCAAAGAATGAAGTAGTGTCCACGTGATAGTGGCCGAGATGCAAAGCAAGGAGCCCCAAAGATTGTGGCAAGTCAGCAGCAGATGCTACAGACTCCAGATGAAAGCATGGCATGTTGAGACTTGATTTTGGATTCTAGAGTCCAAATTTTTGAGACTAAATTCCTGGTGTTAAAGCAACCCCTTGTGTGGTATTTGTCACTGCAGTCCTAGCAGACAAGGACAATAATAAAACTTTCATGTGATAATGTGATTTGAAGGTCCAGGAAAATTGCAGGAAGACTTTCTTTTGGGAAATGCTCATACATTTTTTTAAAAGTTTACTTAGCAGGTGTAGTATTTAGTATGTGTTCTTTGAGAAGATATCTACCAAGAAGAATTTGATAAATATTTAGACCTGCAAAGCCCCTGACTTTCTGTTTTAATATCTTACTGATAGGAGATCCAAGATGATGGTGTAGGAAATGACAGACAGCACTTCTCCAGAAGCTGTGTGAAGGTAAGCAGGTTTGCCAGCAGAAGGGAAGCCATGTGACTGTGGGGGCAATTGGAGAGGGCAGCTAGAGAGGTGGAGCCCAGTTGGCAGGGGAAAGGGAAGCTGTAGGAGATAGGGCACTCAAATCACACAGATGGCTCAGAGGGACAGAGAATCCAGGGGGTGACTTGGCTGGAAGACCAGCACTCAACCAGCTCTGAGAGAAAGGAAAAGCCCCCAGTGACCAAGGGAGCAACCCAGTACCCAAAGACTCTTGAGTGGAGAAGCTGTGGAGCAAACAATTGTGAGACCAGCACCCAGGCAACTCAGGGGAAGAGAGTTATAAGGGGTAAGGGAGATAGTGTAAACAGAGCAGTGGGGGGTGGGGGGAAGCACCATCCAGAACTGAAGTGACTCCATTGAAAGAGGATGGGGAGCTGGTCAAGCAGGCTGTCATACCCACTCGCCCTGCTAGAGAGAGGAAGTGGATCAGTGAAGGGTGGACTGACAGGTGTGTAACATTCCTGGAAGAGTGAAGATAAGAAAGGCAAGAAACAAATCATCAGAGGCCCAATTGGCCTGAGAGAAAAGAGGCTGGGGAGAGACAGATGAGGAGCCTCCAGAAGCCTAACAAGTGGAGCAGGTGTAGCTCAGGGGTGTAGCTTACAGGTTGAAAGCCTGCCTTACATATATGAGGTCCTTGTACATCTTAAAAAAAAAAAAGGTAAAGAAAAAATAAAAAGCCCAACCACCCTGATGGATGGATTGGTAAGGAGAGGCAGCCCAGGAGCTGTAGGTGACCAGCCAGGCCTGAAGAGAAGGGATCCAGAGAGTGATCCAGTGAGTTGTCAGGCACCCACTGGCTCCTTAGGGTGTGGGGGTTGAAAACAAACAGCATTCTGACAGCAAATTTATAGACTTTTTTTATTTTTTGTTTTGTTATTTTATATTTTATTTATATTTTAAAATTTTTATTCTTTAATCCTTATTCTTTATTTTTTTATCTATGCCTGGGTATGTTATGGGCTATAGGGTGATTGATTGTTTTCCCTACACATGGCTCTTGTACCCCTTCTTTTTGAAAGTATAGTTAGAAGTAGAGTTGACAGGTGTATGTCCAAGAAACTTAAATCTTTGGCTTTCCATGTGTCAGTCAGGCCCTGAATCTCAAAGAGTTGCAACACCTACTCTCCAGTACATTGGACTCACCCAGGACCACTAACAAGGTAATGATGATGGACAACAGCCATCTCAAGGAACAGAGGGAGTCTTCAACTGCAAGCAAGATATTCCCAACTATCTGCCCCATGGGATCTGTGATGGTTAGGCTAATGTGTCAACTCTGCTTGGTAATTGTGCCCTGTTTGGTCAAGAAAGCACTGGGCTAATTGTAATACAAGACATCTATGGGCTTTAGTCATTGGTGAGTTTACTGCATAAATGGCTGATTACATCTGCATCAACCAGGGAGATTGCCATCGGCTATGAATGATTCTATATCCAATCAGTTGAATGCCTTAAAAGGGGAAGTGATTTCAGCATTCAGAGAGAATTTTCCAGCTCATCTTTGAATGGCCAACATTTCCCGGAAACTCATCAAGGACCTTCAATGGACTTTCATCGGAGCCCCTAGTTTGCAGCCTGCCTGCGGAACCTAGACTTCTGCACTCCCATGGTCATGTGAGAGACTCTTACAAAATCTCATACTGTTTGCAGGTACCTCCTGTTGATTCTGTTTCCCTAGAGAACTCTGACTAATACAGCTTGGTACCAAGAGTGGGGTGGTTCTTGAGGAACAGAACCTTAAACATGGGATGTATGAGGTGGTTCTGGGAGTTTTGCAATTGGCTCTTACTCTAATTGGACTCAAGGGTCTAATGACTCCCATTCCAATAATGAAGAGGCCAATAAGAGTCCATGGGCTGAGTTGGCAATGAAGATCCACAAAATATCATCACTGAATTCCCCGACTTCCACGCTTACAAGAAGCAAGGATCTGGGTGAGAGTGTTTTCAATACCTTAACAAAGTTTAAGATATAATGATACTGGATGACTCCTCCTAGATAGCCTGGATACAGTTACAAGAGATGAGCTAAAGGCATCAAATTTGCAACTTAAACACTGCATGAATGATGTGAAAGTTTCTATGTGTGTTCTGAAAGAAAATCTTGTCTCCTTCAGCGACAGGCTTGAGATATCTGAGAATGAAACTCAAACTTTCTTTGTAAGAGTAGCAGAGTTACAAAGGAAACTAAAATCTCAACCACACAGGGTTTCTGCAGTTAAAGTGAAGGCATTGATTGGAAAGGGGTGGAGCCCCGGGGGTTGGGATGGAGACATATGGAATGATGATAATATTGGTGGGGACATTGGAATCCTAAATTCTGCAGAGACATTATCAGATAAACCTGTGTTGGCCTGTCCTGTGGAGAAAACACTTTGTCAACCTTGTATCACCCAACATCCAGCCTACCCCAGGGAGTCCGGGCCTCCTTCCAGCTCCGAGGTGGGTACCAGCCAAACTGAAACCTGCACTGCCCAGCTTCTGGTCTGCCCCAGGGAGACTGGACTTCCTCCCAGCCCTGAAGCAGGTACCAGTTAAACTCTAGCATGCACTTTCCAGCCTCCAGCCAGCCCTGAAGAATCTGCCTTCCTATCTCTGCTTGAAGAGATTAATCCTGTCTCACAAGAGGTAAATGCAAAGGAATGTCCTGAGGTCAGTAGCTTGCAAGACATTTCTGATCCTTATACTTACACACCCCCACCATTCCTCTTCTCTTTATGACCTATTACTAGACAAAATCACAACAAGACCCCAAAGGTGAAATACAAAGTATGACCCTTGAGGAAGTACACCATATTCTGAAAGAACTGTATGAGTTTTCCAACTTATATAAGCATAAGGAAAGGGAATATATTTGGGAATGGATACTAAAACTATGGGATAATGGTGGAAGGAATGGAAAGTTGGATAATGCTGAAGTTATTGATATGGCCCTCTAAGCAGAAATTCTGGGTTCAGTGCTATAGCTCAAGGGGTTAGAAAGGGCTTTAACAGTTTGTTCAGGTGGTTGACTGAAACATGGACCAAAAGATGGCCTAGCATGTCTAAGGTTGAGATGCCCGATTTACCCTGGTATGCAATAGGAGAATTCAAAGGTTAAGAGAGATTGGAATGCTCGAATGGATTTACCATTTAAGACTTGCCCACCCAACCCAGGATTGCTCAGAGGACACACCTTTAACCAGGACTGTGAGGAATAAATTTATAAGACTAACTCCACCTTCCCTGAAGCAATGTGTGGTTACTTTTCTGTGTAGTCCAAATATTGCTGTAGGGAGAGCTCTAATGGCATTAAAGTCCTTGAAAATTAAGGGAATGATCCAATATGGGGCCAGTAAAGGTCAAGTATAGGCAGTTAATCAACAAAGTCAAGGTGGGTGTGACTACTGCAATGAAAGGCAGATTCAAAGCCGCTCCCAAAATAGTCTGAGTCACATAAAGTTATGGCTTTGGCTAATAGATCATGGAGTACCTAGAAGTGAAATAAATGGGCAGTTTACTAAATTTCTTCTGGATTTATATAAGCAGAAGTGTTATAGGTCAAGTGAACAAACCCTAACTCAAATTATCAATGCAGAGAATCCAGACACCTTAATTCCAAGACTTAAGACAGTTTACAGACCCAGAGTCCCTTGAATGAGGAGAAGGCCAGGTCCCCTTGGGGAAGGATCCTGTTAAACAGCCAAAAATTTATACTGTTAATCTTCCTCCCACCTTTCCCTAAGGAGACCTTTGGCCTTTTACCAGAGTAACTGTGCATTGTGGAAAAGGAAATGATCAGACACATCAAGGATTATTAAACACAGGTTCAGAAGTGACATTAATTCCAGGGGTCTCAAAATGTCATAGAGGCTTATGGAAGTCAGGTGATCGATGTAGTTTTATCTCAGGTCCATCTTACAGTGGGTCCAGTGGGTCCCTGGACCCATTCTGTGGTTATATCCCCAGTTCCAGAATGCATAATTGGAATAGACATACTCAGTAACTGGCAGAATCCCCACCTTGGATCCCTGACTAGTGGAATAAGAGCTATTATGGTAGAAAAGACAAAGTGGAAGCCATTAGGCTTGCCTCTGCTTAGCAAAATAGTAAATCAAAGGTATACCAGATTCCTGGAGGGATTGCTGATATTAGTGCCACCATCAACAATTTGAAGGATGCAGGGGTGATGATTCCCACCACATCCCCATTCAGCTATCCTATTTGGCCTGTACAGAAAACAGATGGATCTTGGAGGATGACAGTAGATTATCATAAACTTAACCAGGTGGTAACTACAATTGCAGTTGCTGTCCTAGATGTGGTGTCAGTGGTCTAGCAAATCAACACTTCCCTGATACCTGGTATGCAGGTGTTGATTTGGCAAACACTTTTTTTGCAATTCCATTAGTAAGGACCACGAGAAACAGTTTGCTTTCAGCTGGTAAGACCAGCAATATACCGTCACTGTTCTGCCTCAGGGGTATATCAACTCTCTAGCCCTATGTCTTAATTTTGTCTTCAGGACCTTGATGACCTTTCCCTCCCAAAAGACATCACAGTGTTCCATTATGTTGATGATACCACATTCATAGTACCTAGTAAGCAAGAAGTACCAAAGATGCTAGACTTATTGGTAAGGCAATTGTGTGAGAGAGGATGGGAGATAAATCCAACAAAAATACAGGGGCCTTCCATCTCAGTGAAAAATCTAGGTGTCCAGTGGTGTGGGGCATGTTGCGATATCCCTTCTAAAGTGAAAGGATATCTGCATCTGGCCACTCTTATAACCAAAAAAGAGTCAAAACGCTTAGTTGGTCTCTTCAGATTTTGGAGACAACATATTTCTCAAAAGGTATGCTACTCCACCCTATTTACCAAGTGACCAGAAAAGCTGTTAGTTTTGATTGGAGACCAAAACAAGAGGAGGCTCTGTGACAGGTCCAGGCTGCTGTGCAAACTGCACTACCACTTGGCCATATGATCCAGAAGATTCAATGATGCTGGAAGTTTCAGTGGCAAATAGAAATGCTATCTGGAGTCTTTGGCAGGCATCTATAGGAGAATCACAACGCAGACCCTTAAGATTTTGTAGCAAAGCCTGCCATCTTCTGCAGATAACTACTCCCTTTGAGAAAAAGGTTTTGGCCTGCTACTGGGCCTTAGTAGAGACTTAACTCTTAATCATGGGCCATTAAGGTACAATGAGACCTAAGCTGATTATCATGAGCTGAGTATTGTCTGACCCACAAAACCATAAAGTTGGGCATGCACAGCAGCACTCCATAATAAGGTGGAAGTGGTATATATGAGATAGGACTCAAGTATGCTCTGGAGGTACAAGTAAGTTACATGATGTTGTAGCTCAGATGCCCATGGTCACAACCCCTGCCATGTTACCATCTTTTTCCCAGCCCACAGCTTTGGCTTCTTGGGGAGTCCCTTACAATCAGTTGACTGAGGAAGAGAAAATTCAGGCCTGGTTTACATGCTATGCAGGTACCACCCAAAAGTGGACAACTGTAGCACTGCAGCCCTCTTCTGGGATATCCCTGAATTATAGTGGTGAGGGCAAATACTCCCAGTGGGGAGAACTTTGAGCAGTGCACCTGGTTGTTCATTTTGTTTGAAAAAGAAGAGGCCAGAGGTGCATTTGTACACTGATTCTTAGGCTGTTGCCAATGGTTTGGCTGGATGATCAGGGACTTGGAAGGAACATGACTGGAAAATTCGTAACAAAGAGGTCTGAGGAAGAAGCATGTGGATAGAGCTTTCTGAATGTGCAAAAAACATGAAAGTGTCATTGGAATTTCATCAGAGCTCTTGTTTTGCAGCCTGCTTGTGGAACCTGGAATTGTGCACCCCCACAGTCATGTGAGAGACTCTTATAGAATCTCATACTATTTAAAGTTATCTCCTGTTGATTCTGTTTCCCTAGAGAATCCTGACTAATAGAGGTTCTAAGCCCTATCTCAATTAGAGGTGGAGTGGGCATCACCACTGAAGTATCCTCAGAAATGGGGAATGAATGAACGATTGATTAGAGTAGACTTACTGGTATTCTACTATAGACTTATTGTGAACCTAGC
The DNA here is from genome assembly GCA_029593785.1 of Cabassous unicinctus. Taxonomy (NCBI): domain Eukaryota; kingdom Metazoa; phylum Chordata; class Mammalia; order Cingulata; family Chlamyphoridae; genus Cabassous; species Cabassous unicinctus. The sequence goes on along the minus strand of JAQZBX010017562.1, from coordinate 26,815 downwards.
AATGGGAGAACGTTTATCATTGGTGTGGGGGAAGTGGCCACTGGAGATTCTGAGGGGAGGGAGAAGGAAAAACAGATGTAATATGGGAGCATTTTTGAGACTTGGGAATTGTCCTGAATAACATTGCAATGAATGCCAGGCCATTTTATATAGCTTGTGATAACTTACAAAATTGTGCAGCAGAAAGTGTAAACTACAATGTAAACTATAACCCATGTTTAGTGGCAATGTTCCAAAATGTGTACATCAATTGTAAGAAATGTACCACACTAATGAATGTGATAAGGGAAGTGCCAGGATCCTAACCAAAACCCCCTCGGCAGAAACCCACAGCTTTAGGAAAATAAACTGCCCTTGGTCCCTGGTCCCTTCTCCCCTCCTTCCCCCCTTTTTTCTCCATGGAATCCACTTGAGGAAGATAAGTACTCCTGGCTGCCCCTTTGAATTGAAATTTACAACTCTAAATAGATAATGACTCTTTTCCTCCCTAATGGCCTTCTGCTTTTAGAAAGATAAGCTAACAATGTTTCTCTGCCTTTGTAACCCTGCCTGCCCACTTGCTAATGAATTTTCCTGCTTAGTGTACCTATATAAACCTATGAAAATCGGAAAACAGGGCTCAGAATTTTTTGGAGACGACTTTCCTCTGGGCCCATGTGTAATAAAACCTTGGTCATCCATACTCCCAAGAGTGCCATTTGGGTTTCTTTCTGCTGGCCGCAACAAATGAAGGATGTTGTAAATGTGGGAAAATGTGTGAGGGATAGGGAGCAGGGCATATGGGAATCCCCCATATTTTTATTGTAGCATTTATGTATTCTAAGTGTCTTTAAAAAAATTAAAAAGTATATTGTGAAAAAATATATAAATATAGAGGAGGAGGCATGCAGTATAATCACATGAGCCTGAAATGCAGAGAAGTGAGGAAGAAGAGGTTGTCAGAGAGATTGGAAGCCTGAGAAGTACTCCAGACTCCACTTGAAGGTGGAGGGAGATGAGGAAAGCATGAGAAAGAAAGACATTTTGCCAGCATCCTGAATGATTTCCTTTAATCTATTTTTCTATTTATTTTACAATTTTACAATAGAGGACTTTTTAACTCCTAAAAAAAGCCATTCATTATGCACTTTTGATAGACCATATAGTATGTGAATATATCTCAATAAAACTGTCTACTAAACAAATAATTGTGCAAGAATACCAGAAATAACAGCTATATACAGCAGGGAAAAGAGAAAGAGTGAGAGCTAAGGAATTTTTTTCCTTCTCTGTTTTTTGTTTATTATTATTATTATTGAAATAATGAAAATGCTTTAATAATGATTGAAGTGGTGAACATACAACTATGTGATTATACCAAATACCATTGATTGTACACATTGGATAAATTGGATGCTTTATTAAAATGTATCAATAAAATCTAGTTGTTTATTTTAAAAAAACAGAGAACTACAAATGTTGGAGAGAATGTGAAGGAAAGGCAACACTTATCCACTGTTGGTGGGAATGTAGAAGGTGCAGCTGTTGCAGGGGGCTGCTTGGTGGTTCCTCAGAAAGCTAAATATAGAGCTGTCATATCATCCAGCTATCCCACTGCTCATTATATACACCAGAAGAACTGAAAACAGGGGCATGAACAGATATATGCACACCAATGTTTGTAGCAGCATTATTCATTATTGCCAAAAGTTGGAAACAGCCCGAATGTCCATCAACAGATGAATGGATAAGCAAACTCTGGTATATACATACAATGGAATATTACTGGACTGTAAGAATGAATGCAGGATTAACACATGAGATAATATGGATGAATCTTGAAGACCTTATATTGAGTGAGGTAAGCCAGAAACTTAAGGACAAATATTACATGACCTCACTGTTATGAATTAAACAAATTGGGCAGACTCACAGAGCTAATGTGTGGAAGATAGAGTTTCAGGAGACAGAAAGGGAGTAGAGGTGGCTAAGCTGATACCCATAAAGGCAAAATCTACAATAAGGTGGAACAGTATAGTTGTACAGTGGATGACCATGACAGTGGTGCAGTGATGTGATTGAGTTCAGCCATGCATGTCTGTGAGGGAGAGTAGGTTGGGAGAATTGGGTTGGTCTAACCATGGAATAGGGTGGAGTGTTGAGGGAATGGGCAGGGAACTCTGGGGCAGGGAACTCTGGGGATTTGCAAGTCTGTGGTTAAAAGTATAATGTTGGGAATGTTCTTTTGGCAAATATGGCAGGGGACAGTTACCGGTGTAGGGTGTTGGATGTGGAGGGGGGTATATGGGACAGCGCACACCTGTGGCAGGTTTCTATGGAATATATAAGTGTTCATTTGTCAAAGTGTATTATATTAGTGGATGGAGACGCACACAACAATCAAGAACTAATCAAAATCTGATCATACGTAAACTATAATGTAAACCATTTACCATGGTTAACATCAATGCTCCAATATTTGTACATTAATTTCAAAAAATGCACCATCTGCTTGTAATATATTATTAATAAGGGAGAGGGGAATAGTGGGAGGTTATTGGGAATTTGGGAATCACCTATATTGTCTGTTTAACTATTCTGTATCCTAAAACTTCTTTGAAGATAAAAAAAAAATTTATTCACTGGAGAAATATATGGATGAAAAAGTTACTGTACACAAAAGACAACAGAAATTACAATGATGAAAGTTATAATGTCTAAATTTTTTATCATTAATTTTTAAAAAAATGTTTTTGTATTTTATTGTTGATTTTTAAAATAATTGTTTCATTTTATTATTAATTTTATTTGAATTTTATGCTGACTTCATTTTTGGAGAGGTATTGGATCACAGAAATGTCACAACACTGGCAGAGGAGAATTTGGTGTGGAGTGTCAGTGATGGAGAGATGCATGGGAATAGGTTTACCTGGGGCATGCCTTTAAGGCATATAAATTAGTTCAAGAGATCATTGGACACTGTCTCGGTGGGTGGAGAGACACATAATAACCAAAAGAATATTGAGTTCTCATCCTGGGGAGTTCTGCTACATTCTCTAATAGGACATCAAGAATCCCCTGAGTGCAAGGGCAGTGCCTAGTGAAGTAAGGCAGATCATTATGTCAGACCCTTGATATTGATGATTGTACTTATGAACCTTTTCTTGTGACATTGAAACTTAGCCTAATATTATATACTGCTTAAAAGTTACCTCTTGAAAGCTTCCTTGGTGCTCAAATATGGTCTCTCTCTAAGCCAAACTCAGTATATACATACACTACCTTCCCCCAGGCATGGGATGTGATTCCCGGGGTTGAGCCCCCTGGCACAGAGAGATTATTACCAAGCACAAACTAGCAACACATCTTGAAAAAGACTTTGACAAAAAGGAGGAAATGCTGAATACAAATTAATTTTTATGGATAAGTGATTTAAATGTGAGTCAGGAGGTCATTCCAGAGGTTCTGCTTATGCAAATCTCAGCGAGATCTCATTGACTGCCACAGTATACACTGTCTTAAATAGCATAGCTCCTGAGGACCATAGAGACATCCAGAAATTATAAGCAGAGCAGGCAGTTCAGGAATTCGGTGCCCTGTCAGTGGGCCTTACTTTGGAATTTATGCCCTAGTGTAACAGACTTAGATTCATTTGTAGGTTCTATAAACTTGGCTCTTAGCCCCTCTTATTTGAACCTATAACTAGCACTATACTTGATAAATATATGTCCCAGAGACTTAAATCTTTGGTCCGTCTATTTGGTACTTGAATCTTGGATTTCAGCAGAGACACAGCACTTATTCTCCACTTCGGTGGAATCATCAAGGACAGCAAACTTGAGATGTTGATGGACAATACCCAGTCCAGGGAACAAAGAGTGTCTGCAATTGCAAGCAAGATAGTTTCATCCATCTGCCCCATGGGATCTAAGAACTCTAACAATTAGAAGCAGAGTGGGCATCACCATCCCAAAATCCTCAAGATTGGGCAATTAAATATGGTCTCAAGTAGACTTATTATTATTCTACAGTAGTCTTACTATTATTCTATCAATGGAAGAACTCTTAGCATTGATATAGGCCACCATAGGTTCCGAGGGATGGGAAAGGGAAGAATAGGTATAATATGGGGACATTTGGGGGACATTGTATTTATCCTTCATGACACTTCAGTGACAGATGCAGGCAATTGTATATTTTGTCATACTTACAAAATTGTGCAGGACAGAGTGTAAACTGGAATGTAAACTCTTGTCTGTGGTTAGTGAGCAGTGATTCAATATGTGTTCAACAATTGTAACAAATGCTCCAAACTAATGAAGGATGTTGTTAATGTAGGAAAGTGTGGGAAGATGAGGGAATGGGGCATATATGAATCCATTATATTTTTTATGTAACATTTATGTAGTCTTAAGTTTATTTAAAAATAAACAAATAATGTTTAAAAAATTTCACTATGTCAGTGAACAACAAACTACTAACCTCCCACCACTGAAGCATGCATCCCTTCACAGTTCTTCTCACTTAAAACCACAAGACAAAAAGTACCTAGATCTAAGCATGACATAGGCAAGATTGTTGGAAAACCAAATCAGTAAAGAAAAAAAAAATAAAATAAAATCAAAGACTGGAAAAAGATATTCCATGCATACAGTAAGGAAAAAAAAAAAAGAAGAAGAAAATGGTTGAGTAGCTATAATTCTGTCTGATGAAATAGATATTAAAAGCAAAATTGTTTTTAGAGACAAGGAAGGGCATTATACATTAATAAAGGGGACAAATCACCCAGAATAAATAACAAATATAAATATATATACACCTAATCAGGATGCCTGTTGATATGTGAGACAAAAATTGGCAAAACTGAACAAAGAAATAGATATCTATGCATTAATAGTTGGAGACTTCAATAGACTCTCAGATAGGCAGAACATCTGGGCAGAGGATCAATGAAGAAACAGAGAGCTTGAATAATATGATAAATGGACTAAACCTAGCAGACATATACAAAACATTGCACCCATATTAACAGTATATACATTCTTCTCAAGTTTTCATGGCTCTTCTCCAGGATAGAGCAGTATAGGTCACAAAGCAGATCTCAATAAATTCAACAAGATCGAAATTATACAAATTATTATCTCCAGTCCTAATGGAATAAAGTTGGAAATCAACAAAAGGTAGAAAAAGGGAAAATTCACAAATAAATGGAGATTAAACAATACAATCTTACTTGATCAGTGGGTCAAAGAAGAAATTGTTGAGAAATCAATCAATATCTTGAGATGAATGAAAATGTGAGCACAGCATATCAGAACATAAGGACTGCAGCAAAGGCAGCACTGAGAGGGAAATGTTTAGCCCTTAATGCTTACATTAAAAAAGAAGAAAGATCTAAAATCATTGACCAAATTACACAGATGGAGGAACTAGAAAAAAAACAGCAAAGTATTCTCATAGCAAGGAGGAGAAATGAAATATCAAAAATCTGGCAGAAATAAATGAAATTGAGAACCAAAAAAAAAAAAAAGAGAGAGAAAGAGAGAATTAACAAAACCAAAAGCTGGTTCCTCAAGAAGATTAACAAAATTAACAAATGCTTAGATAGGCTAACAATGAAAAAAAGATAGAAGATGAAAATATGTAAAACAGAAAAATGAAAATGGGGTCATTACTATGGACCCCAAGTACAGAAATAAATGAGGTTATAAGAGGATACTATGAACAACTATATGCCACAAAACTACACAATGTGGACAAAATGGAAAAATTCCCAGGAACATAAAAATAACCAAAACTGACTCTCGAAGAAATAGACCTCAACAAACCAAACATAAAGAGATTGAAACAATCATCAGACAACTCACATAATGAAAAGGCCAGCACCAGATAGTTTCACAAGTGAGTTCTAAACTGCCTCCAAAGAAGAGTTAATACCAATCTTACTCAAGCACTTCCAATAACGTGAATAAGAAGAAACATTATCAAACTCATTCTATCAAGCTAATATCACCCTAACACCAAAGCCAGGTAAACATATTATGAAAAAAGAATGCTACAGATCCATTTCCCTAATGAACACAGATACAAAAATCCTCAACAAAATACTTGCTAATCAAATCTGACAACACATTAAAAGAATTATACATCATGTTCAAGTGGCTTTTATACCATGTATGCAAAGGTGGTTTAACACAAGAAAATCAAACTCTGTAATTTAACACATTAATAAATCAGAGGAGAAAAATCACTTGATCCTATCAATTGGCACAGAAAAGACATTTGATAAAATACAGCATCCTTTCTTGATAAAAATACTATAAAAGATAAGAATTGAAGGAAACTTTTTCAACACGTTAAAGGCCATATATGAAAAACTCACAGCTTACATTGCACTCAACATTAAAAGCCTGAAAGCTTTCCCATTGAGATCAGGACAAGACAAGTTTTCTCCTTGTCACCACAGTTGCTCAATATAGTGCTAGGTGTTCTAGTTGGAGCAATCAGGCAAGAAAAAGAAATAAAAGGCATCCAAAGCTGAAAGGAAGAATTAAAACATTCAATATTCACAGATGATATGAACCTGTACCTAGAAATCCCAAAAAATCACAACAAACCTAGTAAAGCTAACAAACGAATTCATGAGAGTTTCAGAATACAAGATCAATAGGCAAAAATCAGTGGTGTTTATATAGACTAGTAATTCACAATCTGAGGAGCAAGTCAGGAAAAAAAATCCATTTACAATAGTGACTAAAAGAATCAAATATTTAGGAATAAACTTAACCAAATATGTAAATAAATTATATTCAGAAAACTGCAATGCATTGCTAAAGGAAATTTTTAAAAGACCTAAATAATTGGAAAACCTTCCATGCTCAATGATTGGAAGACTAAATATCAAGACATCAATTCTATCCAAATTCATATACAGATTCAATGCAATCCTGATAAAAATTCCACCAGCATTTTAAACAAATGGAAAATGCAATTACCAAACTTATTTGGAAGGGTAAGAGGTCCTGAATAGCCAAATACATCTTAAAAAGGAAAAGCAAAATTGTAGATTCTCACTGCCGGACTTTAAATCACATTACCAAGCTAGAGTGGTAAAAACAGAATGGTACTGGCATAAAGATAGAAACATGGACCAATGGAACTGAATTGATGTTTCAGAAACAGAACCTCACATCTATGCTCAAATGTATTTGACAAGCTTGTCAAACCCACTCAGCTGGGTAAGAAGAGTTTATTCAACAAGTAGAGCTGGGAGAGCTAGATATCCATAGCCAAAAGAAAGAAAGAGTAGATTTTCCCTGATTGGCATTGACTCATAACCTTCTCCCATTCTGTCTGCTGTAAACCTATCTTCCAGACTAGCTCTGTGAGCATGCTCAATTTGCTTAATTCATGTTAGAGAGTTCATGTAATAGTTGTCCTTCAATGCTTGGCTTCCTTCTCTCAACATAAAGTATTCAAGATTCATCCAAGCTATTCCATGTGTTAATACTGCAATCCTTCTTACAGTCCAGTAATATTCCATTGTATGTATATACCAGAGTTTATGTATCCATTCATTTGTTGATGGACATTTGGGTTGCTTCCAACTTTGGGCAATAGTGAATAATGCTACTGTGAACATTGGTGTGCATAAAGCAGTTCATGTCCCTGCTTTCAATTCTTTTGGTTATACACCAGCAGTGGAATTGCTGGAATATATGGCAGTTCTATACTTACCTTCCTGGGGATCTGCCAATCTGTCCTCCACAATGGCTGCACCATTCTACATTCCCACCAACAGTGAATAAGGGTTCCCATTCCTCCACAACCTCTCCCACACCTGTAGGCTTCTGTTTATTTAATAGCCTCCAGTCTAATGTGTGTAAGATGGTATCTCATTGTGGTTTTGATTTGCATTTCCCTAATAACTAGTGATGCTGAGCATCTTTTCATGTGTTTTTTAACCATTTGTATTTCTTCCTTGGTGGAGTGTCTACTCAAATCACTTGCCCATTTTTTAAATGGGTTGTTTGTTTTTTTAGATTTGAGGCACAGGATTTCTTTATATATACTGGATTTTAGGCCCCTATCAGATATATGAGTACCAAATATTTTTTTTTCCCCACTGTGTATGCTGTGTTTTCACTTTCTTGACAAACTCCTTGAAGTACAAAAGTTTTTTAAATTTAGGAGGTCACATTTATTTATTTTTTCTTTCATTGCTTGTTCTTTGGGTGTAAAGTTTATGAAACCATTTCTTAATACAAGATCCTGTAGATGCTTCCCTACATTGTCTTCTAGGAGCTTTATGGTCTTGACTTCAATACTTATATCTTTGATCCATCTAGAGTTAATTTTTGTATAAGGTGTGAGGTGTTATTCCTCTCTCATTCTTTTGGATATGGATATCCAGTTCTCCAAGCACCATTTGTTGAAGAGGTCATTCTCTCCCGGTTGAATGGGCTTGGTGGCCTTGCCGAATATCAGGTGACTCTATACTTGGTGATCTATATTAGAACTCTCAATTCAGTTCCATTGATCAGTATGTCTATCCTTGTGCGAATACTATGCAATTTTAACCAATGTATCCTTGTATGTTTTAAAGTCAGGTAGAGTGATTCCTTCAATTTCTTACTACTATAGTTAGTATTAATACTTTGATGATGCTCTTTCATGATTTGTTAACAAATGTTTCACAACAATGCAAGGTGTTTGTTGGGGGAGGTGATATGTAGCAGCCCTGTATGATGTTATGCCTATCTGTTTTTAAGTTCATGATGTTTAGTTGCACCCTGAATCGCAGTAGACTTGCAAAACCAACTCTCCAGTTCATTGGACTCACCCAGGACAACTAATAAGGAGATGATGATTGACAATGACCATCTCAAGGAACAGACAGAGTCTGCAATTGCAAGCAAGGAAGTTCCATCCATCTGCTCCATGGGATCTAAGCCCCCTCTCAATTAGACGTGGAGTGGGCATCACCATCACAGAATCCTCAAGATTGGGGAATAGACAATGGAGTAGAGTAGAATTACAGTTGTTGTTTCACAACAATGCAAGGTGTTTGTGGGGTGGTGATGTATGGGATCCCTGTATGATGTTATGCCTGTTTGTTTTGTAAGTTTACGATGTTTACTGAACACTTATAGTTCATGTATTTTCATGTATGAATGTTATACTTCAATAAATTGTTTTTAAAAAAAAAAGTTCTGGAGAGGGTGGAGGAATAGGAACACTCCTTCACTGTTGGTGGGATGGTAAAATGGTGCAACCCCTGTGGAATACAGGTTTGCATTTCCTCCAGAAAATAGAACTGCGATATGACCAAGCAATTCCTCCACTAGGAGTATATCCAGAAGAACTGAAAACTGTGACACAAACAGACATCTGCACACCGATTTTCAAGTGGCATTATTCACAATTGCCAAAAAATGGAAACAACACAAGTGTCCATCAACTAATAAATGGATAAACAAAATATGGTATGTACATATGACGGATACTAACCTCATGTAAGAAGAAATGAAATTGGGACACATATGATAACATGGAGGTATCTTGAAGACATTATGCTAAGTGAAATAATCCAGACACAAAAGGACAAATATTGCATGGTCTCTAATATAAACTAAGTACAAAGAATAAATGCATGAAGTTAACACCTAGAGTAGAGGTTATTAGGAGAAAAGAGGAGGGCTGTGAAGGAGTACTGATGCTTAATGTGTGTAGAAGTTTTTATTAACTTCATTGTAAATGTGTAAAAATGGATAGATTTGATGGTAACACACTATAGAGAGAAAAATTGATAGAATGAATGTATAAAACTGTCACCCATGTGTAAAAATCAGGCAGAAATACTTTTAAAGACTTACTATAATATTGAAATACATAGTAAGTTCAATTATAAGAAGAAAGCATGAATAGAATTAAAAATAAAAATAATGTACTCGGCTTAATTACAGTGGTAAATTTTTTAAAGAAGCTAAACTTATTGCTGTTTTATAACAGTGTATAATATTTTTAAAACTAAGTTAATATTTTAATCTCCAATTTTCATTTTTTGCAATTATTCTCACACATATTGAAAATATTACTATGAAGATCTTTTGATAAAATGATTGATAACTGTGCAAACTGTAAGAATATTGTAAATGGAATTCAGACATTGGTAAAATAAGTACCAACATCTTCATACAGCCAATTTGTTTAATAGTGTTAAATTGGAAAGATCAGAAATTTATGTGATAAATTAAGATGTGTTTAAATATATAAAAGCATATTTTCCCCTTCCAATCATAGCATAATGTTGCAAATTTTAATTCATTTGTGAATAATTTTATAATTTAATGTGTGTGTTTAGAGAAAAAATCTGGAAGAATAAGGTCTTCAATGTAAGCAGTAGCCTCATATAATCCTATAAACTTTCTCCGCTTATCTGAGTGAAAACATCCAAAGATAATAAAAAAAATTCATATACTATATTTATTCAATAAAGGATTTAATCTCAGAAATGCTCAGTAGATGTGAAAGTTTTAAAAAATATGAGCTATGTTACTGAGTAGCAGAGTTGTTCTCCTGACCTGAGTCTGATGCAGATGCATCATCCCCTGTCTCCAAGGGCACAGTCCCCACTGAAGCATGTGTTCCTGGTTTTTCTGCCAAATTTCCATTATTAAAAAATTCCTTAATGACCCTTGAATGAATGTCACCAAGGAACATTTTATTCACTTAGTGGCAATTCTTAAAAATGCATGCTCCAAACAGTAAAGCACTTCACTCTGCCCTGGTTCTTTACAGTATCATTACTTCCACCTGTGAATAGAGTTCCTCACATTCCAGCATTTGTAGTAATTTATTTTCTTTTCAACAATGAAGAGAGTAGGAAAATATTGGGGAGGAATAATAGCTCTAGCCGTATTCTCATGTAGTCTGCCAGATTTATTGAAGATCACAGTCTTAGGGACCCGTATGCATTCCCAGAAAAGCAGGTAAAAGTGAAGATAAAAATGTACTCATCAAAATGTCATTTCAACATTCTGTTCTTAATGTTGCCATGTTTAAACAACTAAGAGAAGCTCTGATTTACTAACAGATGAATAAGTATGATGAAATTTTCTTGGATTGTAATTCCCATTGCAGGATTTTGTCATGTTTTGCTTCTGAGGAGAATATGGTTTTCCACAATAATTTTTGTTTTATAATGTAATCAACATATACTTAGTCATGACGCATGATTTTATTAGAATTTCTCTAGTAGATAAATGTCAATATTGGGGAGTCTTTTATGAAAATACAATAATAAATCTATACCTAACAATAAGAAAATCCACGGCAACTTAATCTATACATTTAACCTCAAATTATAATTAATAAACTATTTCTATAGGTACGGAAGTCTATAGGCAAGAAATTTATCCTCACCTTCCAAAATGGATAATAATTGAATGAAGTGATAGCACCTCATTATAGAACTCTGTGTTCATTTGACCATTTGATTGCAAGTGAGAATACACAGATATCTGTAAATTATGCTTTACAGTTTTGTTAACTTTCATTGTAGAAGAAGTTGTAATATCTCAGGGAATAAAGATAAAGTTTGAGAATGGAATTATGTTCCAACTTTGAAGTCTAAGTAAGGTTTCACACTGATGTTTGCCTTAACTGAGATATTAGAAGAATGGAAGGCAGGTAGGTGAGCTGCTACATAAAATCTCTTGTACATCTTGATATAAATAGTTGATAACTGTTGCATGAGAGACCAAATTCCCTAGGGAAGTTCTAACTTGCAGGAAAACTATGGCCTCAGTCAGTGCGTATTCCTTATTTTGGTAACTCAGTGAAATATACATTACTCACAGCCAAGTCAGTCCACACTCAACAAGAAGAGAACAAAGCATGTTAAACAATAAAGTGAAATTGCTCATGAAACAAATAAACTTGATACAAAGGAGAAAGATTTCTGTACTTTGATGTCAGAAAAACCCATGCCTTGTGATAATGATTGCATATTGGAAATATTTGAATCCCTTCTGATATAATTAATGGTTGACCTGAGAAATATCTGTGGAGCAATCTAAACACAACATCAAGAGATTCTTGATTTCTGCATTAAATCTGGCATATTAGGCAAAAAAATATTATCATGAAGAAAAGTAATTTATTTTACTGGAAACTCAAAGGATATAGAAGTCAGTAATCTCTTTGGTCAGAAGTAAAGTTTTCATTCATATTTATGAAAGATATACATATTTTAAAAAATATGGATATGTCAGGTGGATTAGAAGGGCCTAGGGTGGTTAAGGGGGATTAAAAGAACTCACCTAAAAATCAATAAACAAAAACATTGCTTTCATTCAGACACTACAAGTTCTAGTTAGAATTTCTATAGTAAGCCCAGTCTATCTGTTATTTATTAGCATTATTTTAAATAATGGAAAGTGCTAAGAAAAGACATGAAATCAAAGGTGAAATTTTAAAATTTACTTTGTGAATAGGATTTAATTCTTGAGAGTGAAAAGGCATTGGTTCTACTCATGAAATTGCACCTAACCTGTGATGTATTTTATAAACAATTTAAAATTCTAAGCAGAGCATGGAAGTAAAACAATTTTTAAATAATGGAATGGCAAATAAAATATTGAATAAGTTGAATTTTAGAAAAGTTAGAATAATGAGCAAGAAATTTTCCTCAAATATCAAATGCTGCTTGCACAGAAGTCAGCAGTCAGTGATGAGAAATGGCACAATAACAACATTCATTCTGCTGGGACTGACAGATGACCCTCAGCTACAGGTTCTGCTTTTTATATTTCTACTTCTCACCTACATGTTGAGTGTAACTGGGAACCTGACCATCATCACACTCTCCTTTGTGGATTCCCATCTGAAAACACCCACGTACATTTTTTTACAAAATTTCTCCTTCTTAGAGGTCTCCTTCACATCTGCTTGTATTCCTAGAGTTTTATATAACATAGCTACAGGTGACAAGGTCATCACCTATAATTCTTGTGTCATCCAAGTATCTCTTACTGACCTCTTTGCAGTGTCAGAATTTTATCTCTTTGATGCTATGTCCTGTGACTGCTATGTGGCCATCTGCAAACCCTTACACTACGTGACCATCATGATCAAAAGTGTCTGCAATTTTCTAATCATCTGCTGTTGGACAGCTGGTTTGTGTATAATAAACCCACCATTAAATATGTTTTTAAAAGTGGAATTTTGTGACTCTACACTTTTGACAATTTTGTCTGTGATGCATTTCCCTTAGTGAAAATTGCATGCTAAGACACATGAAGAGACAGTGACAATCTGAGCTGTGCTGACCCCGATTATGACTCTGAATTGTGTAGTTCTGTCACGTGCTTACATCATCAGGACAATTTTTAGATTCCCCTCAGTCCAGCAAAGGAATAAGGCATTTTCGACCTGTTCTTCCCACATGATTGTGGTTTCCATCACCTATGGCATGCGCATTTCCATCTATATGAATCTTACAGCAAAGGAAGAAGTGACCACTGATAAAGTGGTTTCACTGCTCATTTATTCTATTTCACTGACGTTGAACCCCTTTATTTATACCCTGAGGAACAATCAAGTTAACAATTCAAGTACTCAATCAAAAAGATAGAAATGCTCTCTAAGTATTGAAAATAGTATGTAAAAGAACATTTCAAAAGAAAAGATTTATTTTTATCATTTATGGTGCTGGGCATTTTCACTCATTGCTTATAAACTTGTTTCTGTTTTAGTATCAATACTAGTTTTCCACTACTTTTCTCAACACTTCTGTAAAATAGTTTCCATTGAACACTCCTTAAACCAATCCTGCATGCTCACTTTTCATACAAATAGTTGATAATATTTTACATCTCAATTAGAAAACACTAAAATACAATTCTTATTGTATTGTTAGAATGAAACTAACTTCATAATACTATATTTTAACTTAGAGTAAAAGCCATTATTTGACAAAATTTAGGGTAACATTCCTTGAAGCACTACTTGTATATGCATCACAATGATATTCAAATACATGAAATAGGAGTAATTTTATGTAAAACCTCCATGAAGGATGAAATAAGGCTAATATGAAAACGCAAACAACAATCAGCAAGAAAATAATAACGCTTACAATAATGAGAAAATGGAGGATTAAAGTAACTTCTAAATGAAAACACGTAAAAATCCTGCATAAAATTTAAGATAGTCTTGAATCTATAACTTAAAACATTGTAAAGTTGTAAATAAGTATACATAAAGATGCAATCTAAGTAGAACAATGACCTATAAAATGACTTTTGGGTGCTCAAGAGCATTTATGCTAGGGGATGGGAGCAAGAGTTTGCATTATGGATATGAGGGATTTAGGTGCAAATCTCAGAATCTATATGGTGGCAGCACATGGAATGACACAAAAGAATAAAGTCAGAACTAGGAAACTGTTGCACACTCAATGAAAGTTTGAATTAGAAAATATGCACATTTCCATAGAGTACATATTTGGAAGGATGTTGTCTGCCATGAATTCGGTATGTTTGATACCATCTGCCTACAGTTAACACAAATTAAGCCAGTACAGTCCCAGTTCTCTAATAATAATCTAAATAGTTATGTATAAAGAATTTAGAAACACACATCAATATAATTCCTTGGACATTAAGTTATTCCCATTTAATTAATTATTGTTTTGAAAGCATTGAAATGCTTGGATTAATACATTAAAGCTGAATTTTTTGCAATTAATGACATGGATTCAAGGAATTTGCCTTGTGTTTTAATGTTATATAACAAATGGAGAATATAAAACATTTGTGAATGTGCCATACAATACTGTGCATATTACATACAACCTACAACATTGCTTAACATTCTAAGTAATGAGTGTTACTTTAGACATACTTGCATGAGGGAGAGACAGGAAGGAGTGAGGAGAAAATTTGCTAAAACAGAGAAACAAATTTTCAAAACTGTAATATTGCAAAAATTCATATCAAATGCAAAACTATGAAGAACAAACTGTTTGGCACATATTTGCATTTTATTACTTACTGTAACAGTTGGATATTATTTACGAATTCCAAAATTAGATATTGGATTATGTTTCTAAACTGGTCTGTTCCTCTGGGTATATTAGATTGTATTATATTCAGAAGTTTCAATTTTACTTGATTAAATTTTGATCAAGGCTTTGATTTGGCCACATCAGTGGGACATTGAGTCCCCATGCCCTTGGTGGGCAGGGACTCACAGAGAAAATGAAACAGCCAAGGAGACAGTTGGAGTTTTGATGCTGGATCCCAGGGAAGTAAATACACAGAGAAACAGGATAAGTGAGGAAAGAGATAAGGCTCCATTAGACATGGCAGAGGCCCCAGGAAGAGAATGAGCCTGATTTCCTACAGCTAACCTTGTGAAGAGAGCAGAGCAGCTGAGCCAGGAAAGAAACAAGCCCCCAGATAAAGAGACAGGCCTTTTGCTAACCTATAGCTGAGAACTGAAGGAGCTGGGACCACAAGCCTTAGGAGGAGGAGGAAGGCTGAACTCTTGCAGAGACAAGCAGCCATCTAGCTCCAACACATGGCAACAGACTTTGTGAGGGAAGTAACTTATGCTTTATGGCTTTGTGACGGTAAGATTCTACCCCAAATGAATACCCTTTATAAGAGCTAGCTATTTCTGGTACTTTGCATCAGCACTCCTTTGGCTGACTAATACACTAACCAAACTACAAGGAAAGACATTAAATTGTTGAAGAAGTTTAATATTTGGCTTTGAGGTTCAGCTGCAGTTAGCAGTCTCATTTTTGGATGCATAATTCCCATCCAAGGTGCAGATAAATAAAATAAAGCCTGGAAATGAAACTGGTAAAAGGGAAGAATTCCTAAAATCCTGGTATGTGATACAGTATTCTGTTTTGTTAAAAAATCATTCCATGATATTTCCAAAACACACATCAGTGGAAACTATATTTCTAGTGTAAAGATACTACTTATAACCCAACTAAATAAAATTTGGATGTGTATTAGTAGACTGTGTTTTTTGAACCATCACTTTTGAGCTACCAAGTGATGTTAACACCTCTCTCCTCCTAGCAAATATCTCTGAACGATAAATGGAAATTGAATAGAAGTCAGAATTCAAAGATGAGCAAACACAGAAAAATATTTATCCTGCTGGGATTGACTGACAGCCCACAACTGAAGGTTCTCAGTTTCATTTCTCTATTTCTCACCTATATATTGAGAGTAACTGGGCACTTGACATTCATCTCCCTCACATTCATGGATTCAAACATTAAAACTGCCATGTACTTTTTCCTACAAAATTACTTCTTCTTGTATGCCCAGATACTTGTACAACATATCAACAGGAGGCATGACAATCACATATGATGATGGTTTCATATAAAAAAAAAATTTACAAACATTTTTGTTGTTGCGGAATTTATTCTTCTGGCAACCATGTCCTATGACCGCTATGTAGCCATTTGCAAGCCCATACATTATGTGACTATCATGAACAATAGCGTCTGTGTAAGACTTGTCTTGTGTTCCTGGACAGCTGGCTTGTTGATATTATTCCCACCACTTAGCATGGGCCTAAATCTGGAATTCTGTGGCTCTAATGTCATTAAGCAATTGTTGTCATGTACACCCTCTCCTAAAGATCTCATGCTCAGATACATGGCTTATAAAGCAGATGGTCATAATCTTTGTTATGTTGACTTTTATCATGACACTTGTATGTGTACTTCTATACTATTCATCGTCAAGACCATTCTGCAATACCCTTCAGCCCAAAAAAGGACAAAGGCATTTGCTACCTACTCTTCTCAAATGATTGTGGTCTCCATCACCTAGGGCAGCTGTATCTTCATCTACATCAAACATCAGCAAAGGAGTCAGTGACTGTTAATAAGGGTGTGAGAGTGTTAACTACTTCCATTGCTCCTAGGCTGAACCCCTTCATTTACACCCTGAGGAACAAGCAAGTCAAACAATTCTTTAATGACTCAGTTAAGAAAATTGTATTGTTCTCAAAGAGGTAATCGAATTCACTGATGTAGAAGAATAAATTTTCATGAAAAAATCATTAGTCCCTAATATCTTTAACCGTTTATTCTCTTCCCCCAATCAGGATTACATTTCTCAGAAAATATGATAACATTTTCAGGAGATTAAACAAAATTAGCAGAGATGGAATATTAATTGTTCCAAACCATATAAGTCATTCAGAACAGCTCAAGCAGGACCTGCATTAGAATAAGATCTATCCACCTGAGCTTAAGCAGTTCTCTCTGGAAAAACTCTGCTTGTATGCAATAGGTTCAATAATGATAACCTACAATTAACCTAATCCCTTGAATCTGTGAATATGTGACTTTACATGGTAAAAGAAATTGGCAGATGTGAAGTTATGAATGGTAAAATGAAGAGATTTTCCTGGATTATCCAGGTGCACCCAATGTAATAAAAAAGATTCTTGTAAGGAAAACTCAGGAGGATCATGTTACCAGTAGAACATACGATAAACGAAGCAAGGTTTTGGAGTGATGCAAGGAAGAGACCATGAAGAATGGAATGCAGATCATCTTTAGAAACTGAAAAAGGCAAGGATGTAGGTTCTTTCCTGAAGCTTCCAAAAAGTGCAGAGCACTGCCAAACTATTTATATCAGACTTCTGACCTGAGAAGTTAAGTGAATAAAAATGCTCTGTTTCAAGCAACTAAGTTTGTGGTAAGTTTTGACTGCAGTAAATTGTGCTGAACTTTTATGACTTTCTATCTTCACTTTTGGAACCTCCTTACTCATCATTAAGAAAGATATGATGGTTTCTTAAGGCTGGGTACATATGATTATTGATTAGTCAATTTTGAAGGGCATTTCTGGAAGTTCTGGTTATTCAACTGCAATTTCAGATAATCAGTACCTTAGAGGTGGGGTAATATAAACTTAGACTATAGTAATTATTCTCAACCAACCTAGAAATGCTTCACAAGTCTCAAAAAAATCTAATAGATATACAGATAAGTTTTCCATGTGATAGAAGATAAATTCAACCATCTCTAAAGAAAAACACATTCACATATATCTAACATATCATTAAATATACTTGGTTTACAATGAAGTAAGACTTGGAAGCCATAGCCGGAGCACTAACATTCAGCAGTAAACAACCCTAACATGATTCAGATGTTAAAATTAACAGAAATGTAAGTTTAAAAAGTTATTTCAAATACATTTTAAAATGTTGTGTAAACTTTGTCATTATGGATAAAGATTTGGGAAAGAACAGCACACTATAGAAACCATAAATAGAACCAAGTGCAATTTCTAGTACAAGAAACAAAATAGCTGAAATAAACAATTCTGAGTAGATGTAAGATTGGCAGAAGAAAGTGTGAGTGTGCTTGAAAATATAACAAGGAAAATTATGCTAACTTAGAATAACATAAAAATATTGAATTATATGAAGAATTTTGTGATCTCTGGGATTTTATGAAGTAGTCCAATGCATTTGCACTTAGAGGCTCTGAGAAAGTGGGAATTTGAAAAATAAAAGAGTTGATGTAATGATTGAAAATATTTCAAATTTGGTAAAATAACAAATTTCTGAAAAGATTAAATATGATGGAGAAAGTCAACAAATTATAGCTATATATACGATTTTGAGTATTTCCCATCAGTATTTTTGGTGAAAGAGAAGTAGAAATGTTTGTTTAATATTATATTGTCTTTAACATATAAACAGTGACCACAATAATAAATGTATATATATATGTGCATATGTATGTATGTAAAAATATATTCATATAAATATTTGTGTATGAGTGTATGTATTCATGTATTGGAGTAATAATCATTTATATTATTTTTGTGTACTCAGAAAACCTGTAGAATATTAAAGAAATCAAATTTAACGCAGCATTACTATGGCAGAAAATAAGTGATTCAAACAGAGAGAAGAATGGGTAAAAGGAAGCATGAGATAACATAAAGAAACAGAAATAACCCCTCAATTCTCAGACAGTCACACTGAGTTCAAAGATTAGATGAAAGCATAATAATAATATAAATTCTTCCTAAATTGGTCTATAAGTTCCATGTAATTTCTATTATAAAGTTTAGTAAGTATTTTATAATTTGTAAACAAGCTTATTCTAAAATTTATATGGTGAGTGAAAGGCAATAGAACAGCCACGATTAGTTTGAAAAGGAAGTACAAAGTGGGAAGAATCACTCTTCTCTATGTTAAAGCTTAATATATACTTACAGAAATCAAGATGGTAGTAAGAGAATGAAAGGACAATTTAAAGAATCGGGGAAATATTGCAAATCACAAGGTTATACAGATAGCAAATAAGTCCATGAAAAGATCAACCTCATTGGTAATCAGAGAAATGCAAATTTCTACCACAATACATTCACTGCACATTTATTAGAGTGGATAAAATAAAATAAAGTGATAACACAAAAGACTGGTGAGGATGCAGAGAACGAGTATCATTCATGTCTTCCTGTTCGTGATGGAAAATGATAGAGCCTCCCTAGAAAGTAGCTTAGCATTTCCTTTTAAAACTAAAAATGATTTACCTTTCAGCCCAGCAATTGCATTCTTACATGTGGAATAGAATTTCACTCAGCCTCTGATTATTTGGAAATTGATCTTTGAAGATAATGTTAGTTAAGATGAGGCCAACCTGAACTAATGTGGGCCCTAACCCAATATGATTTTTGTCTCTAAAAAAAGAGAAAATTGGACACAGCAGGGAGACAAGGAAAAGATAGACATGCAGCAGAGGCAGAAAATGCCATGAATTGCCAGCAAATCATTGTCAGAACTCTAAAGGCTTCCCAGGAAGCCTGGAAACAGCTATGAACATATTTCAGATTACTAGATTCCATAACTGTGAGACAATAAATTCCCATTATTTTAAGCTACCCAGACTCTGGTACTTCTTATGGAAGCCCTGGGAAACTAAGACAGTCATCTACAAAACTAACTACAACTCACATCATGTTTAATGGAAAATACTGTCTTACTCCTAAGATCAGGAATAAGGCAAGGACTTCAGCACATGCCACTTCTAGTCAACATTCTACTGGTGCTTATGGTCAAGCAGTTAAGCCAGAAATAGAATAAAAGCTTAGATCTATTAGATGGATGGAAATTGTTGTCTTTATTGGCCTTAACAAGATCATCTTTGCTAAAAGTATATATCTTCCTTTTAAAAACTCAAAATTAACAAGGGAGTTTTTAAGTGTTTCCAGAAAATTGCCCACATACAAAATTCAAATGCACTAATATATTAACAGAAAACCAACAGCAATTGAAAATTCAAACTCTACCTAAAATATGAAATATTTCCACCTAAATTTGACAAAATATGTGAAAGACCTATGCATTGAAAACTACAAATTTTGCTTAGAGATGTATAAATAAGAGACATTGAAATAGAGTTATATACCACTTTTGTTGATTGAAAGACCAAATATTGCTGAGTTCATTTCTATGCAAATCAATCTGTAGATTTAGTGTAATCCCAGTCAAAATCCATGCACAATTTATGTAAAAATTGACGAGTTGATTATAACTTAAATGGAAATGCAAATAGACCAGAATTGCCAATTCAGCTCTGAAGAAGAGAAAAGCTGTGGGATCTATACTCTGATTTAACATGTACTATAGAGCTACAGTCATTAAGAGAGTGTAGTAATGGTAGAAAATAATTGGATATTCATACTAAAAAAAATGAACATCTATCCCTACCTTGCACTATTTATCAAAATTAACAGAAAATGAATATTGATATTAGTTTAGGCAAAAATGTCTTAGCTAAAACACGAGAAATATGATATATTAAAAAAAAAAAAAAACAGATGAGAGGAGGGGCAAGATGGTGGCTGAGTAAGGAGCTCCAAGTGTCATATCTTCCTACAGGGCAGTTAGTAAATACCTTGAGCTATAAAAAAAACCCTGTTTCAGGGGCCTGGCAGACCAGAAGAGCATGGTGCAACATCCTTGAATGAATAGAAAGAAGAGCCTGCCCATCTGCAATGTAGTTGCTTGAGCAGAGCACTCCACACCACGAAGGCCCATGCCATCCTCCACTGTAGGCCCAGCCTCCTTGGGACCTGTTCAGTGGCTTGAGCTGGAAGCTGCATTTCCCAACTTCAGTGACTGTTTAGTAAATTCTGGTGGATAAAGTATAATCCTAAGAGAAGCTAAAGTTTGAAACTGTCCAAGTTGGAAAGATGCCAGTAGATGTCATTTTAACTCTGCACCCGCCAGGAGGGGATACAGGGCTGATTGAAAATAATAGTGATACTAAGGACCAGCTTCTTTCCACTAAGATCAGACTGCAATCCTAGCCTAAACTCCAGCCCTGCCTCCAGCAGGGATGAAGCTGGCAGAAACTGTACCAACCTCTCCAGCTAACTGCAGGCGATTTTGTCTGACACAAACTGCATGGTAGGACACCTGAGGCTTCATCCCCGTAACTTAATAGGATAAAAGAGGAGCTATGGCCTCTTTGGGCAGCTGCAGGTTTTTTGGTCCTCACAAGCTGTTTTGCTAAGCACCTTCAATTCTATCTCCACCGCTCCACCCCATAGGAGAGGAGGGGGCTTCTCTTTCTTCAGGCTCTTTGGGAAACTGCGGCACTTTCAGCTGGTACAAACTGTATATTAGGCCACCTGCTCCTCAACAGGTTAGGAGTAGAGCTGTGTTTCTTCAGCCTCTCTGGGCAACTGCAGGCACATTTGGCCTGCATGAACTGGGTTTTTGAGCACCTTCCATTCCATCTCCATCCATTACCTTCCCCCTCATAATGTAGGACGGTTCTGATGTTTCCTCAGCCTCTCAGGGCAATTGTAGTTACTTTTAGCTGATTGTTGGGTACTTGTGGCTCCACCCACACCCCCTATAGGACTAGACAGGGTGTTGCCTCTCAGGACAACTGAAGGCAAATACAGCACACATGGATTAGATTTTTGGGCACTCCAGAGGGTCCATCCCCTCCCCTATCCAGGGAAGAGGGTCACTGATCCTATGTCCATCTACTTTGGCAACTGTGTCATTTTAGACCCACATGGCTTAGATTATTGCCAAAACCTTCAGCTCCATCCCTGCCCCCAGGCAAGGGAGGAAGGTCTCTCCAGAAAACTACATACATCCTTGGCTTGCATGACTTGGATTTTTACACACAACAGCAGCGCTGAACTATCCCTGACAGAGGAGAAATGTGGGAGAAGCTTCATCGGTTCCTGGGTCAATGAGAGCAGCTGCAGCTGCCACAGCTTACAGTACCAACTATATGCTTGCTCCATCTATACAACCAACAAGGGAAGAAGGGCAAGAAAGGCCTAAACTAAAGAGAGAAACTGCACCCAGAATAAATACATTTAGTAAGCCGGATGCCAAGACACCAAAAAGAAAATTATAATCCATATCAAGAAACAGGAAGATATGGCCCATCAAAGGAAAAAGATTAGCCTCTAGATGACATAAAGGAGTTGAGACAACTAATCATAAATGTTCAAACAAATCACTTTAATCTATTATATGAGATGTCTAAAGGGCTTAAGGATATTAAGAAGACACTGGGTGAGCACAAAGTAGAATTTGAAAGCATACAAAGAAAAATAGCAGATCTAATGAGAATGAAAGGTGCAATGAATGAAATAAAAAAATACAATGGACAGACTTAAAAAGTCAAATGAAAAGACCAGTGAGCTTGAAGGCATGGCCTAGGAAAGCGAACATACAAAAGAACAAATGAAGAAAAGAATGGAGAAAATTTTAGAGTGTCTCAGGAAACTAAACAAAGGCAAGAGACATGCCAGCACACATGGCATTGTTGTCCCAGAAACAGAAGTGAAGGGAAAGGTGCAGACGGAATATTTGCAGAAATAATGGTAGAAAAGTTCTGAACCCTAATGAAGGACATAGATATCCATGTCCAAGGAACACAACATTCTCCCATGTGAATAAATCTGAATAGGCCAACACCAAGATATATACTAATCAGAAGGACAAATGCAGGAAACAAAGAGAGAATTCTGAGAGCAGCAAGAGAAAACTGATCATAACATTTAAGGGATAGGAAATAAGATTAAGTGTCAAATTCTCATCAAAATCCATGCAAGCAGAAAGGCAGTGGTAAGATATATTTTAGATACTGAAAGAGAAAAACTACCAGTCAAGAATCTTATATCCAGCAATATATAAGATTCTCATATCTTTTATATCCTTTTTCAAAAATGAGGATGCATTTAGGTATTCACACATTAACAGAAACTGAAAGAGTTGGTAACCAGGAGATTGGCTTTGCAGGAAATACCAAAGGAAGTGCTACACCCTGAAAAGAAAAGACAGGAGAGAGAGGCTTGCAAGAGAGTCTAGAAGTGAAGATTAAGTCAGTAAAAGTAACTAAAAGTGAAAAAAAGTGATGAAAAAAATATGACAGATAAACCCAAAGGTCAAAATGTGTGAAATAAGAACTGCTTTTTGAGTAAAAATATTGAATGCTCAAAGATTAAACTCCCCAATCAAAAGACACAGACTGGCAGAATCGATAAGGAAATATGAGCTATCTGGATGCTGTCTACAAGAGACTCACCTTAGACCCAAGGATACCAATAGATTGAAAGTGAAAGAGGCTTTATGGACTTCCAGGAAGATGGCATCAAGGTAGATAGCAAGGACCTTGGAGAAAGGGCAAAAACCTATCTAACAGAGCTGTTTTGGGGGTCTATAGAACAAGAACAGTCTAGACATCATCCAGGAGGAAGCGAGACACATAATGAAGCCAAAGTAAAACTGTGAGTTACTCGCCCCTGTGGCTGGAAATGGCACATATGCAGCACCTTCAAGGTGAAAAGCCATGGTAAAACCCCTGGCTCACTGTGGTCAACTGAGTGAGAGGGAGCATTCCCTGGGAGGAAGAAGGGTCTGGCAGAGGGTGGAGAGTGTTTTCTTTTCTGTGTTTTGGCCAGCTGAGCCCCTTTTGAATCTCAAAAAGACCCCAACCAGCACTGAAGTGGACCCAGGGTTTCAGGTTAATAGGCAGGCACCAGTACCTTATGACAGAAACATATAGACACATTTTATTCTTCTTTTACATCTCCTTGGATCTTCTATTTCCTATAAGTTCTTTTTTTCTTCTTTATTTTATTTGCTAAAATTGAATACATCACCTGTGGAGAGCAGGCTGCAGGGTGATTGATTGATGAGTACCAACAACCTGAGGAGCACCTTAGGTGCCTAAGATCAGAGGCTATTTTTCCTGTTTGTGTGATTGTGTGTGTGTGTGTGTGTGTGTGTGTGTGGTTTTTGTTTTGTTTCTTGTTTGTTGTCTTTTTCCTTTATTTCCTTTTTCTCTTTCACTTATTTTTTTAATCTACTTTATTTCTTCTCATTCCTTCATTTTTTGATCTTCTCTTTTCTGTTGCTTTTCTTTCATTCCACCTCTTATTGTTTGGACTTCATTTTTAATTTATTTATCTCTCCCTCACTCTCTCTTTTTTTTCCCCTCTCTTTTTACCTTTTCCAGCCATTTAATTCATTATATATATATTTTTGTTTATTATTTCATGTTTTTCTATTCCACCTTTATTATTCTCATTCCTTTGTATTTTTTTTGATTATTTACTCCTACCACTTATTTATTTTCCTAGATGTTGTATGTTCCCTCTTCTAAATTTTTAATAATTATTACTATTATTCTATATCTCTTCTTATATCTCTCCTTTTCTCTGATCCTAATATTTTTTTCAAGTCAAAAGAGACAACTTAAAGGATAGAATAATTAGAACCAAGTGTTCAAAAGACACCAACAAAAAATTACAAGCCATACTAAGAAACAGGAAGATATGGCCCAGTCTAATGAAAACACACAAAAAAATGAGGAGATGGAGATTGTGAAACAACTAGTCAAGGATGCCCGAAGAAATATCATGATTCACATTAATGACGTGAAAGAAGAAATAAAGAATATTACAAAGACATTCGGAGAATATACAGAAGAAATTGTAAACATACATAAAAAATAACGGATCTGATGGTGATGGATGGCACAATCCAAAAAATCTAAAATATAGTGGAAGCACATAACAGCAGATTTGAAAAGGAAGAGGAAAGAATCAGTGATGTCAAAGACAGTGCATCTGAAATCATACAGATAATAGAAGAGATAGATAAAAAGATAGAAAAAATCCAGCAGGGACTTAGGGATTTGAGTGACAACATGCAACTCACAAACATTTGCATTATAAGCATCCCAGAGGTAGAAGAGAAGGGAAAGGGCACAATAGAAATGTTGGAGGATATAATGACTGAAAATATTCCCATTCTTTGAGGGACATGGATGTACATGTCCAGGAAGCGAAGCACATCCCAAACAGTATAAATCCTAACAGGCATTGCCCAAGACATATACTTATCAAATTGTCCAATGCTCAAGACAAAGAAAGAAGACTGAAAGAAGCAAGAGAAAAGAGCTCCATCACATACAATGTTCAATCAATAAGATTAAGTGCTTATTTCTTATCTGAAACCAAGGAGGAGAGCAGGCAATGATATGACATTGTTAAGGTGCTAAAAGAAAAAAAACTTACAGTGAAGAATTCTCTATCCAGCAATGCTGGTATTAAAAAATGATGGACAGTTCAACATATTCACAGATAAACAGAAATTAGGAGAGTATGACAACAAGAAAATAGCCTTTCAATAAATACTAAAGGAAACAAACATTAAGATGGTGGAAGAGTAAGGAGCTCCTAGAGTAAGCTTATGCTACAGGGCAGTTAGTAATCATCCAGTGCTATCTAAAGCACATGTCTGGGGACTCCAGGAGACCAAAAGAACATCTTGTAACATTCTTGAAACGATGGAAGGAGGAGAAAGCACATTTGCAAAGAAGATTCATAAGTAGAGCACTCCACGACCTGGAGATCCAGTGCCCATCCTCCACTGGCAGCAAAAGCCACCTTGGGAGCCATGCTGCAGCTGGAATTATAAGCTCTGCTTCCCAAAAACAAGGGAGGAAGAGTCAGTTGTGCACCAACTTCAGCTACTGATTAGTAAATTCGGCAGGCTAAAGTATAATCCTAAGAACAGCTTAAGTTTGAAGTGGTCGAAGTAAAAAAGAGGCCAGTAGCTGCCATTTTAACTTTGCCCCTGGCACAAGGGGAAGTAGGGTAGACTGAAAACCACAGTGCTGATAAGGACTGGCTTCTTTCCATCCAGATCAGATTACAGCTCTAGCATTAGCCTCTGGACTACCTTTGGCAGGGAGAAAGCTGGGGGGACCTGCACCAGTCTCTCTGAGAAAATACAGGCCACATGAGAGAGGCCGGTGATCATTCTACTCTGGCAGCACAAGCAGCCTCAGGAGCTATTTTGTGGCTGGAGTTGGAAGCTCCATTTCCGAAAAACACGAGAGGAAGAGACGGTTGGCCACTGATTTCAGCTACTGATTAGTAAATTCGGCTGGCCAAAGTATAACCCAAGAACAGATAAAGTATGAACCTGTCCAAGTCCAAAAGAGGCTGGCAGCTGCCATTTTGACTACATCCCCAGCATGAGGGGAAACTACGCTGACTGAAAATCATAGTGATGGTGGAGACTGTTTTCTTTCACCTAGATCATCCTACAGCCCTAGCCTAAGCTTCCACCCCACATCCAGCAGGGAGGAAGCTGGTGGATCCTGCATCAGCCTCACCAGGTAACTGCAGGTACAGAATGAATAGTCAGAAGCCTACCAAGGCAAATGCAGTCATTCGGGACCCAAACAGCATAGATTTCTGGTCAAACCTGCAACTCCATA
>JAQZBX010017561.1:0-35418 GCA_029593785.1 Cabassous unicinctus | reverse complement strand
GATGTAAAACACTTGCATTCAGAGAACTACAATGCATTGCTAATAAGAATTTTAAAAAAAGACCTAAATAAATGGAAGGACATTCTATGTTCATGGATTGGAAGACTAAATATCATTAAAATGTCAATTCTACCCAAATTTATATACAGATCCAATGCAATCCCAATAAAAATTCCAACAGACTTTTTAAAAGAAATGGAAAACCCAATTATCAAATTTATTTGGAAGTGTAAGGGGCCCCAAATAGCCAGAAACATCTTACAAAGGAAGAACAAAGTTGGAGG
This sequence comes from Cabassous unicinctus, assembly GCA_029593785.1. Taxonomy (NCBI): domain Eukaryota; kingdom Metazoa; phylum Chordata; class Mammalia; order Cingulata; family Chlamyphoridae; genus Cabassous; species Cabassous unicinctus. Next base: position 35,134 of record JAQZBX010017561.1, on the reverse strand, counting down.
ACACCCACTTCCAGATTAGAAATCATATTACCTAGCTACAGTGGTAAAAACAGCATGGTACTGGCTAGAGAGAGACATATAGACTAATGGAACCAAATTAATGGTTCAGAAACAGACCCTCACATCTATGGCCAAGTGACTTTTCCACAAGGCTGTCAAACCCACCCAGCTGGGGCAGAACAGTCTATTCAACAAATGGTGCTGAGAGAACTGGATAACCGTATCAAAAGAATGAAAAAAGGACCCTATCTCAAACCTTATACAAAAATTAACTCAAAATTGATCAGAGACCTAAATGTAAAAGCTAGAACCATAAAACTCCTTGAAGAAAACATAGGGAAAAATCTTCAAGGCCTGGTGGTAGGTGGTGTTTTCTTAAACCTTACACCAAAAGCACGAGCAACAAAAGAAAAAATGGATAAGTGGGACCTCCTCAAACTTAAACACTTTTGTGATTCAAAGTACTTGTTCAAGAAGGTGACAAGGCAACTCACTCAATGGGAGAAAATATTTGGAGTCCACATATCCAATATGGGTTTGAGTTCCATGCTATATAAAGAGATCATACAATTCAACAATAAAAGAGCAAGCAGTCCAATTAAAAAATGGGCAAAAAAACTTAAATAGACATTTCTCCAAAGAGGAAATACAAATGGTGCAAAAGCATCTGAAAAAAAATGTTCAATATCACTAGCTATTACTGAAAATGCAAATCAAAACTATAATGAGATACCATCTCACACCTTATAGAATGGCCATTATTTAAAAACAACAACAACAACAAAAGTGCTGGAGAGGATGTGGAGAAATAGAAACACTCCTTCACCACTGGTTGGAATGTTGGATGATGAAGCCTCTGTGGAAAAGTTTGGCGGTTCCTTAGGAAGTTAAATATAGAACTATCATATGAACTGGTAATCCCTCTACTAGGAATATATCCAAAAGAACTGAAAACAGTGATGCGAAGAGACATTTGCACACTGATGTTCATAGCAGCATTATTCACAATTGCCAAAAGATGGAAACAACCCAAGCGTCCATCAACCGATGAATGGATAAAAAAATTGCGATATATACATATGATGGAATACTATGCTGCTGTAATAAAAAATGAAATTGGGACACATATGATAACATAGATGAACCTTGAAGACATTATGCTGACTGAAATAAGCCAGCCACAAAAGGACAAATACTGTATGGTCTCACCAATATGAACTAAATATGAAAAACATACATATGAATTTAAAACCTAGAGTATAAGTTACTATGAGACAGGAGGAGGGCTGGGAAGGAGTACTGATGCTTAATGTATATGGAATTTTTAATTATCTTGACTGTAAAAGTGTGAAAATGGATAGACTTGAAGATAATACATTGTAGTGAATATATTAATATGGCTGGTTTTTAAACGGAATTTTAGCTGGAATGGGTAGTTTAGGGACATAAATGTCAATTGAAGGAAAGCTAGAGAATAATCTAGTGACTGAATAACATAGTAAACCCTGAGGTGGATGATGATTGTAGTTAAGAGTACAAATACAAGAATGTTCTATGAAGTGGAACAAATGTACGTCATTATTACAAGGTGGTAAGAATATGGTGATGCATGGGATAAAAACAACTATTGTAAGTCATGAACTATAGTTCACAGAAATACTGTGATATTCTTGCATCAATGTCAAAGAAGGTACTATATCAATGCTTAGGGTCAATAATAGGGTATATGGGATTTTTTTCTTTTGGACTAAGGAAAACCTTTAAAAAATTTACTGAGGCATGACTGCACAATTCTGTGATGAAAGTGAGAGCCACTGGTATACACTTTGGATAGATTGTGCAAGGCATTAGACTGTATAACACCATGAATTGTGTGGTGGAAGATGGAATGTGGTTAACAGTACAAATATGAGAGTGTTCTCTCATCAACTATAAAAAATGTACAATACATGTGCTAATACACGTACATAACAAATGTGCTAATACACAGTGTTAGCGGAAGCGGGTGTGGCTCAATAGATAGAGCCCCCATTTACCATATGGGAGGCCCCGGGTTCGCTTCCCGGGGCCTCCTTGTGAGGGCAGGCCGGCCCGCGTAGTGCGGTGGGCTGATGCAGCAAGACCTCACTGCAAGAGGGAGATAAGCAGACACAGAAAAAACACACAGCAAATGGACACGGCAAACACAAGCAGCAAGGGGGGGGATAAATAAATAAACCTTTAAAAAAATAATAATAATAATACACAGTGAAAGCAATAGGTGGGTATATGGACAAAATATACCAAATGTGAGCTATGGACCAAAGTTAGTGGTAATAGTCTGATGATGTTCTTTCAGAATGTTTCCCAAAAACGTAAGGTGTTGGCAGAAGGATGATGGGAATTCTGCACATTTCGTATGATTGCTTTATAAGCTCACTTCTCTAATAAAAATAAACATTAAATTTTTAAAATGGATGATTAAAAAATGGATGATTGATTTACTAAGGTTATATTTTAAGTTTAAGTTCAGCTTACAAATCATATTCTATCTATAATCTAACAAGTTTTTTAAAAATTATTTTTGGGTATCTGATTAATATTTGGACCCATTTACAAACTTGGCAAAACTCCTTTAAACATTTTAAACTGCATTAATAAATTTAATGTATTCACTTTTCTTTAAGTATTTTAATTGTTTTATCAATAAAATTTCCCAAGTATTTAAGTAATTTTTGTAAATCTAACAAACCAAATTGTAACAGTTTCAATAAATTTCACAAACTAAGAAAGATAATGTAAATTCAATGTCTAAATCAATTATTAAATACATATTTAAATGGAATTCAAAATCTAGCCTATTACGGCATTTTTAGGCCACATTTTCTTAGTCATTCCCCACACTGAAAATATATTAATATGAGTGTGATTCTCAAACATTTCTGGAATGAATTCTGAATATCCTCAATATTAAAAGATGCTTATCCACTGAAGAAAGCATCTGTCTGGTCAGACTCAGCTCCTGGCCAGGTACTGACACGGATGTGCACTTTTGCTTTGTGTGATGATTACACTCATGTGTCAAATGGGCCTGGTAATGATGTTTGTTAGTTTGCTCAAGCAAGCACTGGCCTAATTGTTACTGTGAAGACATTTTGTGCACTTAATTCATTAATAAGTTCATTGCATTTATGGCTGATTACACCTACAATCAACAAAGGAGATCTCCTTAAGCAATGAGAGATGTCTCACCCAATCAGTTGAAGGCATTACAAGGAGAAGTGATGATTTCAGCAGTCAGAAGAGAGAATTTACATCTCTACTTCGGCCAGCCAGCTGCCCAGGGAAATTCATCTTGGCCCTTCATCGGAGTTCTTGTCTTGCAGCCTGCCCTACGGAATTTGGACTTGTGCATTCCCATAGTTGCGTGAGACAATCTTATAAAATCTCATAGTACTTATAGGTATCTCCTGTCAGTTCTGTTTCCTTAGAGAACACTGACTAATATCTCCAAGAAAGGTGAAAATTAAAAAAAAAAAAAAAAAGAAAAGCATCTGTCACCGAAACAATTTTGGGATTCTTTCTCAAGCAATGTTGGAGATACCTCCTCAATAGGGTAAGGTTTCTTAATGACTGAGAGTTGGTTGACCAGCACACAAATTGGTCCTGGGCCCTATTAAAAGTTACTATATCACTAACCTCAAAAGGGAGAGGTCATACCACTGAAAACCTGAGATTGAAGTAACACATACCCCAGTTTCTCAGAGCCAGCCCTGCTGGCTTTCTTCGGTTCTTAAGACTTGAAAAAGTTTTCCCTATTTCTAAAAACCTTTGAACTGGATGGAATCCTGCCTTCTTTGAATATTCTTATGTCACAGGACCACAAGCCTCACAGGAATAAAATTCACATCGGATTCCATCTCTCATGGCTTTGTCCAACTCCAGTCACAGTTCTGGGGTCTAGGCCAATGACGAATCTCAGACTTTCTAAATGTCCCAGATCCTCAAGGTCTCCTGCTGCTTGCACTAGGTCAGCCAATAACAACAACACAGCAACAAGAACAGTAATAATAGTAATGGTAGAAGTAGCAGTAGCTGTCATTATGGCTAATTACAGATAAAGAAATTGGAGTACAAATTTGCCATGCAGTGAGTAGCCATAATTCCAAACTTCACAGACAACAACTGCTGTGAACTGCTGATATTTATATTCCAACCAGTCCGTAGTCCAGCTTTACTTCTGTATATTTATCCTTTATGCAGTGTGCATTTTTAAGCATTAACATTCCCACCCACCTTACGTACTGTGCCTTTGGGCTTTCAGCTGACAGTGAACATTTCAAGTCATTGCACAGTTCTACAGTAAAACCACCAATGGCTTACCTTCAGCACCATTACCTGCTTCATCTGTACAACATTAATTTGAATTGTTTGTTATTTTATAAACTTGTTTTATTTTTTTTTAAGTTAGAGGAAAATGAAAAAAAAAAAAGTACAGGTGGCAGTGATACAAAGAACAGATTTTATAAACTTATTCTAATTGAGTTCAAGATATAGCTCATTTTGGTGCAAAAAACTCAAGTAACATTTATCTAACAAACTCCTGAGCACTGGTGTTCTAGACAGAGTATGTAACTTTTCCAAGGCTGCTGGTTCAGCCCTGGTAGTCCACATCCAATCAGGTTCAGTCCAACCAGTACACCTTTCCTCCCGCCTGCTGCCCTTCTAAAGCCTGAGGCTTGCTCTGGAAGGATCCCAAGCCAAAGAGGAAGAGGGCTTCAGGGTACAGGCCTTCAGGAGGGCAGGCTATGTAAACAGCCAAACAAGTTCCATATTTTCTTTGAACCAAAATTTTCTGGGTTGTCCCCCTTCAGAATCTAAAATAACTATGGAATCACCAGCCCTTCCCCTGGTGCTCTGTAGATACAGGTTTTTTTGAACTCTTTGGAAGCACAGTGCCTGATAAATAAACCATAACACAATAAATTAAATTTGTATCACTACATCTATCTCCTACTCTGAAAAGAGCTCCTGGTCTTATTCTTTCAAGCTTTATATTTCAAGGCAAAATTTCAGCATAATTTAGAAAGTTTCCTTTTTTTTGAGTCAATTTACTGTTTTTGAAATATTGTACAAATAGCTCACACTGCTTTGGGTGGGTGAGTAATCTATCTTGTGATGAGAAATATAACTTCTCTTTAGAAAGAATCATTTATTTCTTAACATCCCCAAGGCAAAAACTTCCCCAAAACTCTTCCTCTCTCTGACTTATTTGACACTATATTTATAAAATAAATTCTCTAAGTCAAATGATTTTCAGTATGTGATTTTAGAAGTTTGTGTTCTTCACCTCCTAAGGAAGAAAGCTACTCAAAAATGTTTATTCATTCTTTCAATAAATCATTCACTACACATTCATTGAATATATTCCATTGCAGAACACAGCACAAAGGGATGGGGATGGATAAAAAAATGAATAAGAAGTCATTCCTGTACCCTGGGAGCTTAGAAAGTTGTGGTACATGAACCAAGCATGAACATGGTGCAATCAGGAGAAGTCAGTACAGTTCCTAAATCTGGCTGCACACTGAGATCACTTGGCAAACCTATGAAAAATAAAGACTCTTGGGCCCCACCTATTGCACCCAGACCTACTGAAACAGAGGGTCCTGGAAGGAACCAGAGAATTTGTAATTTTATAAATCATCCATGTAATTCTAATTTCATCCAGAAGCTGAAATAACATTCTAGTGGCTAGAAATTCCCACACAGCCTACCACCACGACTAAAAGCATTTTGCTTCATGCTCGTGGTCAAGATTAGGGTCACTGACAGCCTCCTTTGCAAAGCCCGAAAGCTAACCTATAAAGAAATATCCTGATTTGCCCAAAAAAAATCTTCAGAAAGAGATGGAGCTTTGACTATAAAGTCAAAGATTTCTAGCTGTCATAGGAATAGGAAGTAAAAAACCTATTTCAACATTATGCAAGACTGGCCCCAAAGAATCACAGCTCCTCAGAGCTAGGTAGGCCCTTATAAGTCAAAGATCACAAACTCAAAATGGTACAGGACTCAGTGGTAATATAAATGAATGAAGCAGGCGGGAGGGGCCTGGGATTAAAGGGAAAGCATAGCACCCATAAAGGGACACCTGCTACTCAACTCTGGCTAGTACTTTGTCATGAAAGAATAAGGGCTCAATGTGCCAGGTCTTCCAAATTTCCAAGGAAAGCCAGAGATCTGGCTTTGAAAAACTAGTCATGCTAACCAAACAGAACTGGCAGACAAACTTGATCTGTGGGCCACCAATTTATAACTCCTGATCTAGTTCAATGTCTTCATTTGACTAGAAAATAGCCTTGCTCTTTTCCCTGTGTCTTTTCAGTTTGGCCTGCCATGGTGAGGGGGGAGAGTTGTCCAGGTCCCATCAGCCCAGTTGGCAGCTCTCCTCTCTAAGCCATCTCTTGGAATTGCTCTCAATTGAAAACAGCTGCCTGAAGCCCCCTCCTTGGGGCATCCCACATCCAGTGACTGGTTGATACACATGTATAAAAGCCCAGCATCCTCGCCCCAACTCAGGACACCTCTATGGGGCCATTCCAGCTTCACAGCTCCCCGTGGAGTCCACTCAGGCCTTGTTGTGATTGCATCACAGCTCAACTCTTCTCTGTGCCCAGTCCTGCTTCTTTCCCTTCCCCTTTAGGTATGGCTATCGAAAGCACCCCCCAATAAACCTCTGACACTTCCTGGGTCTGAGGGTCTGTTTCTTGGAGAATCTCACCTGCAACATGGGACACATCAGGATCTCACTGAAAATTTCACTTATGAAAGGCCACATTTGCAAAGTCAAATCAGAGAACAGTTTTGCCTCTCAAAAATTTGTTGTCTTTTTTAAAAAAATTTTTATAGGTTTATGACAATTGATTTCATAGTAGATACCTCTGGGGCCTAATGTCCTGTCCCTTCACTCACCTCTGATTTTAGCCATAGATGGGGTGGACAGATCTGGGAACTCTGACTCTCCTTGTGCTGACAGTGCCCCCTTCCCTCAAGTGTGATGTATGCTTCTTTCTGCTTTTAGCCTCAGGGCCTTCTCTGAGGCTGCAGGGGCCCACTGGGCGCCCCAAAGCAAAGCCTGGAAATGTAGGGTGTTGACGGCAATGAGGATTGGGAGCTGATAGATAAATGCTCCAGTTTCCCATACTTACGGCAAGTCCCCATAGCAGTAGCTCCCATCATCCACCTCCTCAGCCTTATACTCACCCTTTTATTGGCTTTCCTCCTTCTGTGTCTCCATCTGCTTGCTCCCTCACTCCTCTCCCTGGGATCATGACCTAAATAAACTACCTGCACCAAATTCTTGTCTGCTTTAAGTGGAACCCAGGCTAAGATTTTTTTTTTTAATACAGAAAACTAGAGAGGAGAAAATAAAAGTAAGTTTTCCAAACATCCCTCGAGCCATATTTCTACTCATGAATGCCCATTTATAAGTAACTTTAAATAAACTGGGTCAACCATATACTCTGTTCAGATCCCTTAAAAAGCAATCTTCCTGAGTACATTTAAAATTCAAATTAACTTGCACAATTGTTTCCTGCGTTCATCCATTCATTTAACAAATATTTGTTTCAGGTCTTCTACATGTGAGGCACATTGTTAAACATTGTGGGTGATACATAGACATGATCCATGCCTTTAGGATGATTATATTCATTTTTCTACTCAATTTTTTCAGGCACATCTTGTTAGAACAAACTAAGGATCACCTATTTTCAAAAACCACATAAGGACTCCTTGAAACATAATACCATAAGCTTTAATTAAATAGAATTTTCGCCCAGGTGGCATTTCTAAGATGAATGGATTCCTGGGTTCAAATCCTGGGTCTGCCAATAAGCAGAAATGTGACCTTGAGCCTCACTTTTCTTGTTTGCAAAATGGGAGTAACAATAATAACTATAGTACAGTAAGTAGTTTCTGTAAGGATAAAATGGGATAATCAAGGTAAAGAACTTAGTATTGTACCTGACACAGAGTAAGCGCTCAGTACATTGTAGCTGTAATAATTATTTCATCTAACACTAACCTTAGATCCACTATGTGCACCATGAGAATTCCGCAGAATAAATTTGACCTCAAAATTCAGATGCTGTCCACTGCTGTTCCACTCAAAGTTTCAACAGCTTGGAGCCCTGGCAAAGTCACTGAGGACGTGAGGCAACAGGAAAACACTGTGTTCATATGGTCACTCCCTATGACCATAGAGAGATTTGTACCCACCTGTGTACTTGGTGTCATTGCCAGTTTATGCACAGGTGGCCATTCTGCCATAACTGGAGTTAGCTCTAGAGTCCCAGAGAAGAGTCTTGCACACAGGCTTTACTAGTCCTGTAGGGGAAATACAAAGCAGAAGAATGCAGAAGGGATATAAATGCCAGGTTTCACAGCTGTCTGAGCAAATATCTTGCCAGCATGGAGATTCACGTTGTGTTTCAACTCCTCAAGAAATATTAGGTCAGACAGTTGCTCCCCAAGACAGGCTACTCCCTTCCCCCAATATGAGCGGCATGTTCAGGAGGAGCTGCCATCTTCCAAAGTTTGTAGATCTCACAGCATACAGCATAGCCAAATACCTTCTGGATGCTCAATAAATATTTGTTGACTGATTGAGTGCTTGTAAATCTCAACCATTCTCCAGACAGGTAAGGAGTGTTTTAAGAAGTATGGAGAATGTTTTAGGCAGTACACCACACTTGAAAACCTAACTCTCCAAGGCTTTCTGCTTATGCTTTGTAAAATGCTTTAGAAGAAAAAAAAAAAAAGAAAGAAAGAAAAGGCTGATAAAATCAAGTTAGCCTCATGATGCAATTATGCATTTCTGGGTAGGAGTGGAGGAAGGGGGGATGTAAGAGTAGAAAGTCTGCTACTCCACGGATTGCAAACCCAAGAAATCTGGATTGGAAAACATATTCTAAAGGTGACAAGAACAGGTGGGAAATGAAATTGTTCCACACAGAAGACAACAAGCCACTGCCTGACAATATATTTTGTTTGAACTGTTTGTTTGTAATACAAAAAAAAAGTATTTGAATTAAATTAGAAACACTGGCAACACCAGATCCAAATTCTACAAGGTAACAATTGGCTGCAGCTCATTTACGTTCAGTAGTTTATTCACTTTGCAGTTGACCACCGTCTCCACCACCCTCTATTTTCTAACTGTCACTAATTGCCATCTGTCAATTGCCACTTATCACTTGCTCCAGCTGTTGATTTCCTTACAGATAAAATTAGGCAGAAAATTAAATATTTTTGCACTCATGTCTCTATCAACACTGAAAAAACTAAGAGTCACATGTTTCAAGAAACGTCACATTCCTAGCCCTTGTTATCATACTGGGCCCTGTGAGCATTTTAATTTGCTCCCTGTATTCATCTCCTATTGCTGCAGTAAAAAATTACTGTAAACTTAGTGTCTTAAAACACCACAAACTTGTCATCTTACAGTTCTGGAGGTCAGAATCTAAAAAAGGTCTTACAGGGCTTAAAGTCCAGGTGTCGGCAGAACGGTATTCCTCCTGCAGGCTCTAGGAGAAACCCGTTTCCTTGCCTTTCCCATCTTCTGAAGGCTGCCGGCATTCCTTGCCTTGTGGTCCCCACCCAGCAGTCACATCACTCTGCCCTCTGCTTTGGTCATCACATCTCCCTTTCTGACTCATTCTCCCTTTCCTGCCTCCTTCATTCCCTTATAAAGACACATGGGATTAGACTGGGTCCACCTGGGTAACCCAGGATCCTCTACCATCTCAAGAGCCTTAACTTAATCACACCTGCAAAGCCCCTTTTGCCATGTAAGTAGCATATTCACAGGTTCCTCGAATCAGAACACGGACCTCTTGGGGGACTCTTACTCTGAGTGCCACACACCCCTACTGTAGAGTCCAGGGATTAACAAACCGCTGCTGTCAAAGGAATTTCCAAAGAGAAAAAGACCAAAGGGAGAACCAAATATTTCAAAACTTCCCAGTTCTAATTCAACCTGCTCAAGTTTTTAAACTTAAAATGAAAAAATAAGGAAGTAAAATTGCGGGATGCTTCTATGTCAGCATTTGAATCTCTTTCCAAGTCTAGAGAATTCCCACTTTTCAGGGTTTGGTGAGAATAAGGACAGCTTCCCACTGTAGGGGATAACTATGCTGGATACTGGCTTTCCCATCTTCCCTTTCAGGCACAGGAACAGGCTCCACCAGTCAGAAACAGCTACATGGGCTTGGAACTAAGAACTGGTGGTACAGGAAGTAAGAGACAAGCAGCTTTCTCCCTTTGGCAAGGACAAAGGCATCTACAGTTTTCACACCAGAACTACTAGTTCTGAGAAGAACCTAGGCATTTTTCCTGCTTCTTAGTTTTGGGCTTGGTATTATACTATCACAATCATTCTGTGAACTACCCAATATCTTAATAAACTCCTTTTCTGCTTAGCCTTAGCTCAATCACAGCCAGCTTCTTTTGTTTACAGCTAAGAGCCCTGCCTTAGGCAGAGAGTGTGTGACTACAAAGATAGTACAGGCATTAAGGGCTCTGGGTCAGCCAGCCCTGGGTTCAGTCCTCAGATCTGCTGCTTTCTAGTTGTCTGACTTTGACCAGGTTACTTAACTTCACTAAGCTTCTATATCATCGTGATAGTACTGACCCTGACTCAAAGGAGTTGGAGCATTAACAAGAGAGCACACGGGTGATATCTCAGTTAGTGGCCGCTATTAATAATTTTTAAATCTTAGAGTTAAAACATTGGTGGCCCTCAATATTTGTTTTCCCCTTTTTCTTTGGTAATAGAATTCCCAAATTTTAGCTGGGCACGTGGCTACATGGAATAAAGCATATCCCAGCCTCTCCTGAAGTTGGGTGTTCTTGTGTGTCTAGAGGGTATAAACAGAAGGAAGCAACCTCCAGGAAGTGTCCTTAAAAGAAGGGGTGTGCCCTCGTTTATCTCCTCCTGCTAACTGGAACGCAAATATGATGGCGGAAGCTTTATTAAACCATGAGATGGATGCCAAGAGCTGAGGAGAGATAGAAGAAATATCTGAGAATTGTGGTGCTCTCTTGCAGCCCTGAACCTTCAGGTTTCTTTAATCCGAGAGAAAAATTAACTTGCAGATTGTTTAAGCCTTTCTTATTTGGGGGTTGCCACCACTCACAGCTGAATATAATCCTAACTGAACAAAAAAAGAGCCTTTAGTTTACCATTAAATCCAGGAATCCCTTCTACAGTGTTTCTAAAGCTGTCACTCAATTTACATTCAAACACTTCCAGTTATGAAGGCTTCAACTACCTCACAGGGAGTCCATTCCTAATTTTTAAAGTTGTTTTTGTATTATATAGGTAATAAATAAGTCTATTGTTAGAGAAAATATGTAAACAGTACAGAATAATACAATTTAAAGTATGAAAGTTCTCATATTCTCTCCAACCCCCATCCCATTTCCTTTCCCAGGACTAACCACAGTCAATAGTTCAATGTGCTGTCTTTCTAGCCCTATCTCAATGTGTTTACCTACATACAAGTAGTATAACAGAAGTGGAAATACAGAGAAGGTTCTAAATGGAAGAGAATCTGTAACACTCAATAACTGATTAAACAAGGGAATGGTGCAATGGAGAAGAGAAAGGAGTCAAAAATGAAATCCAGGACACAAGCCTCGGTGAAATTGGGCAACAGTGCCATGGGTAGAAAGAGAGCACACTGCAACAGGAAGAAGAAGAAAAAGAGAAGAAAGGACAGTAAGAAGCCCAGTTCTGGACAGTTCCATCTCCAGAAGCTGAAGCTGCAGCTGGCATCAGTAGAGGGTTAGAAAGCTTAGCCTAGAGCCAGAGTGAGGACAGCAGCCTCACACAAAGAGGCCACCAGCAGGAGCATGGATGAGAATATCAAGGCAGTGCAAGGGAGAAGAGAAGAGGGCCCATGGCAGATCTTTAGGGGAACATGTGTCTTTAGGATAGAGTGATAGAAAAACAAGCAGAAAAGCAAGTAGATAAGTCGTTAGGAAGATATGGAGGAATGTATTTTAAATGAGAATGTATTCCTTTTTTTAAAATCTTAAAATAATGCAGTAAAACTTAAGAGAGGAAGAACTCCAGCCAAGATTGTGAACAGTTTCAAGCTCATCAGACAATTCAGCAGTACGTAGGTGAATAAGGATGAGGTCATTGGTATATTTTGAGATTCGCTGCCTCTCAGGCAGTGAGGGTGGACACAAGATTGCACAGAATTGAGGAAGAGGTGGGTGGTGGGGGAGTGAAACAGCAAGCACGTCCACCATATTAGTCAGTACAGGCTAAACTGTGCTGCAATCAGAGAACAGATTCCCAAATCTCAGTTGCTTAACACAATAAAGGCTTATTTCTTTTTTGCATAAAGTTCGATGCAGGTCAAATGGTCCTCTCCATCTTGCAGATGTGCCTTCTGGAACACATGGCAGAGGAAGTAGAGAACAATGGAGGAAGGACAGTGGCTCTTTATTTCCTCAAGACAGAAATCACCCATGTCACCTCTGCTCATAGTTCATTTGCTAGGACGAGTTATATGGCCTCAACCTAACAGTAAGGAGGCTGAAAACTGTAGGCAAACACAACGCACAGAACATTTGGTGAGCACTGACTGTCTGCCACAGGCTCCTTGTTGAAGAGATCAGGAAGGTAATGGAGAAAGGAAGGTAGCAGAGAGGAGGGGAAACTGTGTTCTTATAGGATACAGAGATTTGAGAGTGTTTGAGGAGGAATAGGACAAAGGCAGAGAGGATTCCCATTATCACGGCCTGAAGGAATCCTGAGTCCATCCCCAGACATAATAGTTAGCCCTCTCAGCTTTGTATCATCAACCCTTTGAAAAGCCTGCTTCCCATGACCACCTCCAAGCCTTTGATAGAAATATTGCCTACCATCAGAGCCCACACCTTTTCAAGCACATAAATCAATGCCAGAGAACTGCTAGTCCAACAAAGTCCATTAGAGTGGCTTTAAAATGCACAGTGTTATTTAACTTTTAATATAATGTTGTGAGATATACATGGCATATAGAACTATTATTATCATCAATCCTTGTTTTACAGATGAGGAAACTAAGGCTCAGAGAAAGCAAAAGACTTACTGGAGATTGCCTACTGAGATTTGATTTTGGGTCTTCCAGCTCCTTGTCGGGTTCTCCCGTCCACACCACCAGGTGCCATCTGCTGCTTTCATATTTTTGAGGGAAGATATAAAATGGCTGATACTCCCTGCAGACAGAATGGGCAACGTGCTTTCCACGTCTTTTGAAGAGTTTGTTAAATTTATTTTACTTATAATAAATATGTATAAACATTTTTAAAAATTATCAACAGCTTCTACTCCAACTTTGAAGTCTAGCAAAGTTTCCATAGTCCAGTCCCAATTATGTCTGGGAGCAGACTAAAGTTGGTATGAAAAATGAGTGGCACCACAGCCCAGCTTCCTTCCACATGCACCTTGCTGTGGACACAATTTTCTAGTGACCCGAGTTCAAAATGGTCAGGCGTGATGAGTTGATGGCATGTGCTGTGCCTGGACCAGTCCTTTCTCTGTACCTCCACAGTGTTTACTTTTCATGAGGAGTCTCAAAAATTGCTACAACATCAGGAAATTGGTGGGATCGCCATTCACTGGGTGCTAATATATTACTGCTGCTTTGCATTTACTGTCCCATTGAAATCTTATAAAAGTCCTGCAAAGTAGGTATTGTTCTCAATTTACAACTGCCCAGAGCATTTAGGCAAATTATCCAAGGTTTTACAACTGCAAGTAGCATACCGGAATTCAATGCTAAAAATCCATCTCTCTCAAAGGCCTGGTCACTTTCTACTGTTCCACTGAACCTCCTCTCAGCCATGAGAAGGAAAACTGAAATAGGGCAACAACAATCTTCTTTAAGCACAGCACCACGGCCTGTCTAATAGTTTAGTTTCTCAAGGAAAAAGAAGAAGGATGGATGGATGGATAAATAGTACAGATAGATATAAATGGATGGCTAGATGGATAGATTATACAGATGATAGGTAGGTAGGTAGACATAGAGAGATAGATGATATAGATAGGTAGATAAAGAGATAAAAAATATAGAGAGATAGATGGGGTAGGGGGGCGGCTATAGATACTGTTTGGAACACCCTATACATGGTTTAGACCTCTGAGGGTATGTTGTCCTATGTTTTGAGAGCTATTGGTCAGTCCCCTGGCTGACACTAGGACAGAAGCCTGGGAAATAGTAGCCTAGAAGTGAGAGGAAAACAGAGAAAGAGGTGCCACTGTCACCAAGGGCAGAGAGGAGATCCTTGTTATTTTCCATGCCAGCATCACCATCCTATTTATTTAGGTTTTTATTTTCTTGTAATGATTTAAATACTTTAAAGATTTGCAAGGGGGAACTTCAGAGCTTTTGTTTCAAACAAAATAATAAACTTGTTTTTTCCTCTTCTTCCTACAGCTTGTCCTCAGATTGCTCCTTTCACCTGCAGCTGGCAGGAAGGAGGTGACAGAGTGATAGTCCCCTACAAGCAGAGGCTCTCAGCCCATCCACCTTCTTGGCTACTGGAGTTCATTTCCACCTTCACCTCACAGCCACTTGTAAACTCAACCCTGATGCCCAGAACAGCCTTTGAGCCCGCATTTGCATGTCAGAGTGTGTACGTGAGTCTCTGCTCAGGCCATGATTAAAACTCAAAGCACCTACTATATTCAGCCTTGAGCAGCTGCCAGGTTTGACAGCCAAGTTGACAGAGGAGGCTCTCCATGCCCAAGCTTCCTGGTGTGAAATATGAAGAAAGATTCTGTGGAGGTCAAAAGCTTCAAGCTTTCTGGAAACATGAGTCTCAGATACACCACTTCAGAGACAGTCCTGAAAAAAGAGGCACTTTTCCTTATCACGAAAGCCTATCAGAATGAGCCACAATATCAAGTTGTGGTTTCCTTGGGTTCCTCTGAAGTACCAATGTGAGGCTGGGGCAGGGATTAGGGTCTCCAGACCCCTGGCTCCTAAAACAAATAAAGGATGCTAACGGGAAAAATCAGCTTGGTGGGTACTAGCTCAGAGGCCTGGCCTAGGCAGCCACTGTGACTCCAAGAAGATTCAGAGGCCATTCTGGTCCCTCCCAACCTGTCTTCAGGTATGGTTCAAGTCACTGTAGAACTAGGCCTTAGTTTCTGCTTTCCCAAAAATGGCTACAAATGAAAGAGTGATGGTCACCAAATTTAAACAGGCCCCTCAGAAACAAGTGTGAACTCCACTATAAGGCACAGGCCAATGGGCTCCCCTGGCTGCCTCAGCAAATAGGCTGACCTGCCTCAAACATTTTGCCTAGGTCATGCTGACCCAGCCGACACTTCCTAAAAACTGATACAAAGTACAGCACTTTGGCAAGGGGATGGGCCAACCCAAGCCATGGTGTACCCAGAGAAACATTCCAAGTTCTACCCCAAAACCAAAGAAACCTGGGAGTTAGTTTGACAAAACAGAAACCAGTCTGGATCGGGGCCAACCTAGTCACCTGGTAAAGGGGAGGAAAGCTCTGGGCAGGGATGGGAGACAGAAGGATCATTCATTTCAGGTTCCCACGAAAGAAAAAGCTTGCTTCTTTGAGCCTTGGCCACACCCTCTGCCCTGCCCTCAGTGGCTATGCTGTTGTCCCAGCATAGCCACTGCAATTGCCCAGAGGCCTTTCTGGGCTACAAGTCTTGGCTTTGCTCAACTGAGGAAACTTGGGAGAGCTTCAGTAACTCATACAAAGCAACATGACAGACCTGGCTCAGAGTCCGAGTCTCCTGACTTGTAGCCCCCATGGTCTTTCCTACCAGAACATAGATCACTCATCCTGTTTTTCAGCCTGAAAGAGCAATATTGGCACACAAAAAAATGTCCCCAAAACCTCTGTGATTTCATACAGTAATGTAATCTTTCTTTATTTGACTGAGATCCCAACTCCAAGGACACTGGTGAGGGATAGCCATGTTATTTGTGGTTTTTTTTCCTTTTATGAGCAAATACAGGAGCGAGAACACCTTCTCACTCAGTAGAAGAGGCTGAAGCAGGAGGCCAAAGGGCACACAAGCAGTTGATGCTGGAGATGAAAGAAGACAGTCTACTATTGCACCACCCAGCTCACAGCAAATCTCACCCCTTACCCCATCACCCTGCCGACGATGGGCGTGCATCTGTAAGCCCCACCTTCCCCAATGTTCCAAGCATCCCAGCCAAACCACCTTTCTCCTTCCTGCTCACCCACTGTAGAAAAATGCACTATCCCAACCCTGCAAGGAGACCAAAGATCTGATATAATAAGTAGAATCTAAGGATGGGAGCCAGACTTTTTTATCTTCTTTCCTCCAATAACATTATGTGACCTCAAAGTTTTAGCCCAAATAAATATCTCCAGAGCTAGAGAATTTCAGGGTAGGTAGGACAGGAGGGCCTAGCCCTGACGACCCTTGGGAGAGGCGTTAGTAGGAGGGAGAGGCTAAGCACTGCAGGAACTGATGCCAGGGACTCTTGGCTCACAGCTGCACAAGGAGCTCTGTCCACAGGCCCTGTGGGTGTTTGTGATCAGCAGTGGGCTCCCTCCCTCCTAAGTATGGCAGGTCACCGGGAGCCTCTTGAAACACAGAGCAAAATCTGCCTACTGATACTTTCACCCTGGCTGTTCTGTAGTTGTGCCTGCCTAAGGGGCAAGCAGGCTATTTTTTATCAGATTTCATAAGCCCCTTTGTAGACGTTGCTGCTGCTGATTGCACATGTGTTGCCAGCTTCATTCCTGTGGTGAGAATGTCAGAGAACGTAGAGAAAGCAAGATTGAGAGATTAGGAGGACAATTTTCATATCAAGACATAGTTCTCACAGCTGGCATCTGCTCCAGCCAGGGTCTCTGGAATTCACCAACGTGAGCTGATCACTCTTTGAGCCATTTATCCCTTCCAAGAGAACTTTACCATGAAATCTCCAAGGCATTGGCAAGGGGTCTTTCTAGCATCCTTCCTGAAAGTCAATCCAGGGAGGATTTCTGAGTGCTGTGGCAGGAAAAAATCAAAGGATCAGAAAAATCTGTGAAAGGCTGCATCCATTTTTCATTTTGTAGTCTTAAATATCAAGCCCAGTTCTAGCCTCTTGTCACAGGCTGCCTGTTACTGTCTCAGCTGGTAGAGTTGTCTTTATCACAAGATTGGTTGCTTATTTATTTATCCCAGTCTGCTTTCTTCTTTCCTCACCTTCACGGTCTTGTCAACCTGGTGACTAAGCCTGCTCACCTCGTTTGTTTTTAATTTATCCCTTTGCTCCTCTTTCCCGCCTTCGCCCACTGTGCTCAGGCTCTGCAGAAAGCACGGTTACTCCATATTCAGCTTTCAGTTTTGAAGCCCACCATGTATGAACAGCTCTCTCCATCAAACCTCCCTGGTAGACTTTGATTCCGTTTGTTCCTTGCCCCTTTCTCTCGTGGCTCTCATCACTTCCTGTGTGATGATTGCCTGTCATGAGCTACCTGGGGGCAGGATCTGTGTCTAATTTACCCTTGTTTCCATCATAAACCTTCTCTGGGTGGTGTTTTCAAGAAAAATAATACCAGCCAGCATTTGAGACCTTGTAGCAGGCACCAGACTCGTGCTCTACTTGCATTTTTTAAAAATTTCACTTAATCCTCACAACAATCTTCTGACAGAGTTGTTATTATTTTCTCAACTTTACACATAAAGAACCTGGGTCTTCCTGGTGACAGAAACAGGCTTCACACTTAGGTCTGCTTGACTCGGGAGTCTGAGTGCATAACTATGACCCCACCCTCTTATGAAAATATATTGAAAGAATTAAGGGATGAATAAATGAATATTCAAGATCTCCAGTTTTCTGGTCATTTTCCTTCTCATATTTGCTTCTGCTTCTTTTCTGACTTTCAAGGAAAACAGAATCCTGACACAAGTTCTAGGATCTCAACCCAGAAACCAACTCCCATTCTCCCAACAGCCACTGGGGACTTTAGCGTACATTTTCTTGGCCTGGCAGGGCCTTTGTCAACTCATTCATCCACAAGGCCCTGGGACCAACTCCATTGCCCACTTATTGGGTCTCCTCAGCTGGGCACAAGGCCATGACCGGCCAGGCTGCACGCTCAGCAAAGCATGCACTACACCAGTCGCAGCTGAAAATGGGTAAATTGAGTCAAGACCATGATTTTCCTTGGAAAGTCAGAAGGGAGGCCAAGGAGGAAACCACCAAAGGTAGAAAACAAACAAGCTTCTCACAGAGTCAGCCCTCCTTCCATTTACAAAATAACAAGCCGATTTCCTGGCAAGGCGACTGCAGAAGGCTAAGTTTCTCTGAAATTCTTCCATAAATCTAACTTTCAAGAGCTAAAAGGGTCAAAAGGAAGCAGCTTCTTCTGGTCAGGCTACCAGCCTGAGAGGAGAGGCATGAGTTTAAATCCTAATCTTAACCTCACACCTGTCTCCTGCCAGTGCACAGTCCTGGAACCTGTTACCCAAGATGACAGAAGATGGAAATGTCATCCCAGTCCTTCTTTGGAGGCCACCACTGGTGGGGGGAGTGGGGTGGTGAAAAGATATCAAGGGCAACTCAGGGACAACCACTGCTATTGTCTTTCTTCTCTCCCCCACCCCCAAGCCCAAGCATTGGCCTGAGAGTGAAATGTGGCAGTAACTCTGAATCTGCCTTGCTGCCTGGTTTCTCAGGGTCACTTCTATTCAGCAAGAATTTCCCCAGCTCCTCCCAGGAGCTGTGCCAGGCTGGTCAATTCAGGGGATAGAGAGGCAAGAAACTGCCAAGGACTTTAAAAGATGAATGGGTAAGTGCTCACAGTGTCTCCCTCCTCCTGCTATTTAAAGAGAATCCTGAATTCCTAGGGTATTTCCTTTCTTCTCTCCTCCTAAAGAGGAAGGGTTCTTACTTTCTAGAAAGTCTAAGTGATTCAACTAAGAAAAGGACAGAAAGAGTAGGGAGGGAAGTAGCAAGGAAAGAGCTTGGGTTTTGACATGTGAGATGGTCCAGAACAGTTTGGCTTCAGCAGGCTAGAGGACTGGGGAGAGAAGGCGACAAGTAAGATCCATCCATGTGGCTTACTTAGGAGTTGGATCCTGTTTAATATTCTTACAGACACATTGGTAAATATTGACTTCTTTTCTTTAAAAAATTCGCTGTATATCTGCAGAACTGTGTTGCTTTGGATGTGGTTCCATGCAAAAACTAAGTCATGTGCCCCCCACCTTCAATTTTTCTTTTTTAGTAATCCATATTCTTACAGACCTTATGAATTAATGGGGAGGAAAGACCTAAACTACATTGTAGAGGATAGACAATAAAGCAGGGTGTATTAAGTTTAAATGTCACAATCAATACCACAAGAGGTCAGGAAAGGGAGAGAGGAAGCAGTCCGTGAAGGTTTCAGAAGGGAGATAGGAACAGAGCTGGGTCATGAAATTTGGAAAGAATGTGAAGGGAAGTGTTTTCAATGACTTGATATCTATTTTTTTTATCCCGCTCCCCCGCCCCGCTTGTGCTCGCTGTCTGCTTTCTGTGTCCATTCACTGCGTGATTCCTCTGTGTCTGCTTGTCTCCCTTTTGCTGCGTCATATTGCTGTGCCAGCTCTCCACAGGTGCGGGCCGTCAGCTCTCTGTGGCAGCAGAACAGCTTGCCCTCACCAGGAAGCAACCGAACCCAGGGCCTCCCATATGGTAAACGGGAGCCCAACCACTTGAGCCACATACGCTTCCCACAACTTGATATCTTTAATATGGAAAGTCATGGTGCCATGGGCTGCTTTCTTGATTCCTGACTTTTTCCCTTACCTCCTTCCTCCACAGACTAAAAGTTTAGGAGAACATGGGATCCTTAAAGAGAGGGAGCTTTTCTGATACCCAACAGCAAGCCTGTAATAGGTGTGCAATAAATGTTTATTGAACTGAATTAAGAATTCAAGTTCCAGAAACGTCATATGTCATAAGTAGATGCCCACAAGATTACAGCATGTAATAAAAGAAGAATATCACCTATTTATATCATCTAATCTCAGTGCTCAAAAAAGGAGATAAGTATAACCACACCAACATATAAAAAATGAAATATCCAAAATATCAACATCTGAGTGATGCTTATTGTCCAGTTTTTCAATATAATAAATATGTAGTTTTTCCCCAGAAAAGCTTTTAAAAAATAAGAAAGAAAAAAAAAGGAAAGGAAGGTCTGATGTATTTGAATAATAGAGTAGTTCTTTTCAGGAGAGAGGAAGAGAATGAAAAAAGAGCTGAGATCCTGAGAAAGATTCAGCCAGGGAGAAAAGCACTGAAGAAATCCCTTCCTACCCTCACATGGCAGTCTCCCTGGCAACGATAGACCACACTGTGCTGATGGTTACATTAGTTTATGAGAGAGAGCAAATACACTCTTCCTTCAGTAAGGAAAACATACATGTTAATCACATAGAGCTATAAACTTCTCAAAACCTGAGGAAATATTCCTATTATGAACAGCCATAGTTTTTTGTTTTGTTTTGTTTTTGTTTTTGGTACCCTTCTTGACATTTATCACTTTCCATTTTGCATTGCATCATTGACAAGTGAACTGAAATTGAAATCAAAAGAGATAAATTCACAGCCTGGCTCTACCATTTACTAGCTCAGGGACATTGGGCAAAACATTTATCCTTTCAAATCTCGCTTAACTTGCCATTCGAGGAATATTATACAAGAAGAGTAACAAAAGGGAAAAGAAGTAAAGAAAAGGCAGAAAGAGCAAATAAGCTCCTTATAAGGGTTGATATTGCTTCTGTCATTGAACATCAGTTTGGCTCTGAATTTCCTGAATCCACTTTTTCTTGCTATCCAGCATCCAGCCACCCTTTCTATTAGCTCCCTGTTCTTCCCTTTGAAGACTACCCCATCTTGAGAGTGGCTGTCCCTCCAACTGTGAACATCAAAGGGACAAGCTCCCAAACTGAAGCTTGATCAGAAGCTTTCTCCCAGATCGAATCATCCCATCATTGAGGCAGTTGGACATTTTACTCACTTTGGCCCAGCAGTGTGACAAACAGCCAGTTCTTGTAGCCTTGCTTTCCAGAGCTTCCTTGGTTCCTACTTGCTTTCCAAATTTGGCCTTTGAGCATTCCATCTGTTTTATGAGCTTCCCCTCTTTTTGTACAACATTTCTTGAATGGCGAATGAAGTGAGGTTTGAAAAGCTACCACCCTAAGCTAGGCAGTGGTACAGCCAGGTCCTGAATTTGTATATTTTGATTTAAAATGCCTTTCAACAAATTCCCCTTCTCTGCCTAAATCAGTTTCTGTGGTTTGCAACCTAGAAACCTCGTTCATTCACAGAGTAGAAACAGAAACATGAAAGGTTACAAAGTTCTCATATCTGAAAGGAGAATGAAGACTATTTCCTCACAGGAGCAGTGGCTTTCTTGGGACTAATTTCAAAAAGTAATTTCTCAAGGGAGAATACATTTGGGGGATGACATTAAGTAGCATGATGGATTATGTCCCACAACAGATGACCAAACACCCTTTGAGAGCCAAGAACTTGATGTTTTATATCTTGTTTACCTACAGCACATTGCTTATAATAAAACTCAGGGGTTTTGTTGGTTTGGTTGGTTGGTTTTTGTTTTCTGAATGACAGAATAAACAAATGAGGTCACCTTCTAGAAACTGTTGTCACCTGGCATTCTTAGTGCCACCTTTGTCTGGGAGGGACACAAAGATTTCATAACAATGCCTAAGACCCTCTTCTTTCTCAGCTTCCACACTCACTTCAAATATGATACAAGCTTTAGCAGACCCTACATGTTCCATTTCACCCACACAATTGGCACTTTCTGTTTCTCCTGATTCTTCATTCTTCCTTTCTACCAGCAAGTAGACCACCTATCAGAAATTATCCTCTGTTTTTCTGTCCCTTTCCTTTCACCTAGTCCAAATCCACATGTGTGGAAGTCAACCTGAGTCATCAGGAGGTCTTGGAGCTGATCTCTGACAACTAGACAGAGGGTATCTTGAAGGTACAGAGCAAGAAGAGCCAAGGGCAGGATTGGGCAGAGCACCCAGAAGCACTTTCCCTGCATCTCTGGCTGTTTCAATAACTAGATAGTACATGACTTTGAACACCACCCAAATAACTTCACTGATTAGAATGACTAACTGGACCTAAGATACAGAAGACTGAAAACTACTGCTCAGTGGGGCCTGTTGACTACACCTGCAAGAGAAACATGCCTGGTTCATCATTCTGCCAAGACCTTTCCTTTTTCCGATGCTTTTCCTTAAGACAGTGAGGCAGGCTAGTTTAGGGAATGGGAAGATGAATCTAAAACCTGGCAGAAAAACATGGCCATAAAACACATGGCCATGAAATCCCACCTGGAAAACCCCTGAGGGAAATACCCCACCAGAAGCCTGCTGGAGGAACCCCAGGAGAATCCCCCATTTGGAATGAGATTTCGTCCAGAATCAAGGAAATCCCCAGATATTCTCAAGGGGACTTATCATTGCCGCGGCCACCCAACCACTCCCACCCCCACCCCCCGGAACTGTTGGGTGGTATAATCAATCAAAACAGCAAACAGCTGGGACTCCTCCCCTGAACAAGGGGAGGAATCATTAATAGTTTAAAAAGTAACCGCAGGAGCTAAATTGCTCTCTCTCTCCCTGGACCAGCCAGCAAGTACACCTGGGGATCCATAATCTGTTATTTTCTCCCTTCTTTCATTTCCTTAATAAACTACTGGCCTAACTAAACTGGCATGTTCTTAAATTCTTTTATGTAACATAGCCAAGAACCTAGAGTAATCCGGTTACATTTTTGGCGTGTCAAACAGGAGGTCTGAAGGCAGGTTATCTTCCCGATCCTGGTGAGGACTGGTGAGTCTAAACTATGAATTACAGCCTCTTTTTGGTTATCCATTTTAAATGGGTTCCCTTACAGGCCCCCACAGGTCATAATCCTGGCCTGAGGGTGGGGGCCGGGTCGCAGGACCCTTCTGCGTCTGCGCTGAACACCCAGGTTTGTTGGACCTAACCCCAGCTGGGAGGGCAGGGGCACAGGGTGAGGGCACAAAGCAGCACCCTGCTGAGACAGAGGGTCCTGGGCTGAGCTCCACACACAGCAGAGTCACCTTTTCTGGCCTGAATGGGGTGTCTCCAAGCCAAAGCCCCAGCTTTTGTATAGCTGCCAGCCCTGTTCCTGGTGCCGGCTGCCACTGCCTTCTCCCACTGTCATCCCCCCAGCAGCAGCAATGGCAGAAAGCTTGGGGAGCTTGCATGCCTCCTGGGGAGACCGGCCTCACGCATGTGCCTCCCCATGCATCCGCACCTTGCCAGCCCACCTTCCTACCAACCCCACCTGACTCCCCAGTCTGGGATAGGGTAGGAGAGCAGAATGGGCAGAGCCACGGTAGATGCCATGGGGCAGCCCACGTTCCCCTTTCCAGGGAGTCACGGACCAGGGAGCTGCGTCCATAATTCACCCCAGCTCCACATTTAATCTCTCTACTACTGAATTCCTCATTTTGGGTTTGTAAAATGCTTTAGAATGTTTTAGAAACTGAAAATGCACTTGCTAGTGAAGCTTTGGCCCCACCCATGGCACCAGGAGGTTTTGTTCCTTCCCTGCCCCCCAGGAGGCCCTGACATTAAGAGATTAGACATTGATTAAACAATTAATCTCTAATTTCCTAATGGGCTTTTAATATCTGGTTTAGCTGCAAAACTCCCAGGTAGAGCCATAAATGAGGCTGCTTAAGCCAGCCCCTTTTCCTAGGAAGAATCTCATATTCTGGGTGCTTCGGTTGGGGAGTAACTGCTCCCAACATCTCCCACAAACCCAGCTTGGGTGCTTTGGTCTAAATTCTGGGTTCGGGCATCTCCCAATACCTAGTTCAGCCCCAGGGACACCCAGCAGCAAGGGCTCTGTGATTCCCGGAACACAGGAACCACAGCAGCAGCTCCAAACATCCGCTGAGACTTAAGTGCCTCGGGAGCTTCAGTTTGGAGGGTAAAAGTTTAGGCAGACTCGGACGCTGAGGTGCCAGGTCAGCTGACTAATAAAACTGTTTTAGTTTCTTGGTTAGTAAAAGTGCTTCTTTTCTCCTAGAATAACGGGTACAGTCTTTAGCATTCCAACAGACTCCCCATAGGGGTGTCTTCTCAGGAATCAGGACAACTTACCTACTGAGGGTCTATGTGGCCACAGTAAGGCTGAGAATAGCCTCTGCATGGAACCCTGAATTCTAGCTAAACCTGTATAAGAGAAAAGGAGAGGACAGGCAGATTTAAGGGTCAGAAACCACGTGGTCATGTCTCCTTAAAAAGATGAGGAAATGCACCTCAAACTTCCATTAACTCCCTTTTAGAAACAGCTTTCTCAGTTTTAAACTTGGTTATGCCTAATAAGGGGAGTGAAGGGAGATCAAGTCCTAGGCCATTTATTAAACCTCTCTCCTGTAAAATAAAGAACCTCCTCATATACCATCAATTAAGATTAAAAAGTTCCTAGAAAATGCTAAGGGTATAAAATTCTTTCTTCTGTTTTAATCTGTGCTTAACTTTGTATTTAACTTTTAAATCTGTGTTTAACTTTGTCAAGTCTGCTTGTGCCTAGGAAATCAGATTTGGGGTTCACCTGTTATAAACTGGATAACTGTGAAAGGTAACCTAAAAAATTAGTCCTTAAATGTCAATATTATCTTGCAATTGGATTTAATGTATAAGAGAAATCACATTAAATTGGTCCAACTGCTAGAAAAGTGGGAAAACTTAGCAGAGTTGTTACTAATAAAATAAATCAACATTATATGTATCAAATCTTTAAGATGATGAAAGTTGTAAGTTCATGTCTAATAAAATTAAGTTAAAGAAATGTAGACCTGCCCTCTTTTAAATGGACAAAGTAAATTTTATTGGTTGCTAATTGTAATTTAATAAGCTTATTTTAAGGTAAAGTAACCAGTCTATGTGGTTATGGTTAATTATAAAAAGTTTGTAAAAGCATCTTCTAAACTAAAGCATTTAAATGGTTAATTCCAGGAAGCCATTATTAATTGGAAACAAAATTAATATTAATAATAAAAAGTAACTTCATAACTGGAAAACCTGTCAGAGGTTATCTCAATCTGCATATTAAGTGGTGGTAAAGAAAGATAACCTTGAATCCATTGGAAATCTTAGGTTTTATAAAATAATGAAGCAAGTAGTTTTTCCTGTGCTGCTAAAGTAAAATACCTGTTAATTAACGTAATCATGGTAAAGATATAGAAGTAAAAAATAAAGTACTAAAATAGTTAAGTTCATTTGATATGTTATAGATTGCATTAGAAGTGTTTGAAAGGTGTATAAAGATTTAAAAAGATAGACTTCAGTATTATCAAACTCTTGTGCATTCAAGCCAGGCCCAAATACCCTGCATAATGCCTCTCCATTTGAGTTATTGGCTAGGTTGGTCACTGACCCCTAAAACAATAAAAGTATGTACTATATCTCTGATTATGTTCCTGAAGGGGGTGGAGAGTACGTTGCAGTTTCAGACTCCTGCAGCAGCTGGCAATGGCTTGATATGACCAGATGTACAAGGGATATTGCCTCCAGACTGGTTCTGTTTCATAGTGCCAAAGGACAATATGCACCTGGCTGGTGAAAAGACTGGAGCCTACCTTCCTAGCTTCTCTTTAGGATCAACAATGCTGCAGCATGCTGGCTGTGTGAAGGGCATACCAAGGGAAGCAGCAATTACCTGGGTACTGTGAATAAAACTTAAACCAACACAATTGGCATTATGGTCTGCTCCCATGGAAAGATAGCATATATGGTATTGCAAACCTGGAGCTTAGATCTATTAACTGCAGCTTAGTTTATTGTTCTTAACTTAAAGGATACCTTTTTCTGCATTCCACTCTACCCAGACTCCCAATTCTTTTTTGCCTTGGAATGGCAGGAGTTCAACTTTAAACCTCCAGTCCAGCTTATGTGGAATGTGTTGCCACAAGGGTTCCAGGACAGCCCTCATATTTTTAGGAATACCTTACCTTAGAACCTAACTGATCTTCACCTGCTTCAGAGCCCCCTTCTACAATATGTGGATAATCGATTGCTTTGCAGCCCAACAGAGGAAGTTTCCAATGCCAACAACATTTTAGTACATATGAGTGCCAGTCATTGGATAGCCTAAAATACCTCTTCAAGAAACAAAGCTAAGTAGTGTCTGTGTCAAAGCCAGCTGTTCCCTCTAACTGTAGCCTAAACATCTATTGCTAGGAGGAGGGAAAGCCAGACACCCCCTTAAGAAATTTTGTCTATTTCCATTTCCTGTATTTTCTCCCTATACAATAAATAAAAGGGCAATGCCTCTTCTCATCCCCTTCTTAGCTGTCTTAGGCAGAACCACCACCATGGAAACCTGGGGTTGGCAAATTATGCAAAAGCCAGCTGTCTGCTACAATCTCTCCTGAGAGCTAACAGCATAGGAAAAACTAGCCATGCCTTAGAAACTCTAGGACAGCAAATGGACTTTCTTGCTGCTGTGGTGCTGCAAAATCGCAGGGCACTTAACATGCTAACAGTAGCACAGGGAGGAACATGTCTGTTCCTTAAGGAGAAATGATGCCTCTATGTAAATCACTCTAAAATAGTCCTAAACAGCATTTGAAACCTGCAAGATGAAGCCCACCAACTTCAGGAAGATGCAACCTTTAGAGGCACCTGGCTTTCCTACTCTTGTAGTCCAATATCCTTTCAGTGGGACCATATATCTTCAAAATCTTCAAAATTCTAATTAAGTTTATTTCTTCCAGAATCAATGCTTTATTAGCCACGGGGGGATTTCATCCAGCTCCACCCACAGTGCCAGATTCATTTTCCCCCAACTGTGATAGAGTAGCAAGACGGTTTTACACCTTGTCAGGTATTGCCTGCTGCCCCTAACTAGCAGGAAGTAATTACAGAAGAATGACCATCGTCCTTCAGCACCCCCTTAAGAATAAGGGTGAAAACCCTCTGAGGGGGAAGTTGAGGCAGGCTAGTTTAGGAAATGGAAAAATGAATCTAAAACCTGGCAGAAAAACATGGCCATAAAATACATGGCTATAGAACCCCACCTAGAAAATCCCCGAAGGAAAGACCCCACCAGAAGGCTGCTGGAAGAACCTTGTGAGAATTCTCCATTTAGAATGCGATTTCTTCTGGGATCAAGGGAAAAGCCCAGATATTCTCAAGGGGCCTTATCATTGCCACCCCACCCCACCCCAGAACTGATGGGTGGTGTAATCAATCAAAACAGCAAACAGCTGGGACTCCTCCACTGAACATTAGCAAGGGAGGAATAATTAATTGGTTTAAAAAGTAATTGCACAAGCTAAATCACTCTCTCTTCCTAGACCAGCCCTCAAGTACACCTGGGGACCCGAAATCTGTTATTTTCTCCCATTTCCATTCTCTTCTTTCATTTCCTTAATAAACTACTGGCCTAACTAAACTGGCATATTCTTAAATTTTTTTTTGTAACATAGCGAAGAACCTAGAGGGATCCGGTTACAATAGTTTTCTCTTTCTATATTAAGTCTTGTTGATAACAAGACACCCATTATCTTAAATTTCTCGTTTAAACTGTAAGGATTGTGAATCTTAAAAATTTGAGCAATAATTCAATAATATCTACCAGAAGAGTATTTTTCCTCAAGAGAGCTGGGAAGTGACTATGAAGTAGTAGCTTCTATTCACCCTACATATGTCATTGCCTGGTGTCCCTGGGAGGCATTAGATTCCTGATGTGTGTTTCCTCAGATATCAGGAAATGACAGTGTGTAGAAATAGCCTGTTTCTTGGACAAGACATGTGCACGTACGTGAAAGAGCAACTTGATCAAATACAAATCCAAGAGTAAGGACTGGAACCCTGGGGTCCTAACAGCTCCTGGATCCTGCCACACCACTTTTAAGAAATACAAAGAAGAAGCAACTCCTACTTTGGCCTAAGGCCAAGCTGTCCACATTATATAGTCAAAATGCTTCCATCACCCCTGATGTGAAGCATCATGATCACTGCTGAGTGGCTAGAGAGGCAATGGAAGTGATTCAGCTTGGTAGGATCCTCATTGCATTGTTTATTATTGAGTAATATAAAAATATGTTCCTACACCATCAGGAAAGCAAAGTATTACAAGATGTCTGAATTAAAAGCTCAGCACCATCTCAGCTCATTAGCATTTCTATGTATGGCTAGGCAGATTCTTTCCCCCTTCCCCACAGCAAGAGACTCATTGTATCCAGCCTTGCTCACCAACTCAAGGCAGTTCTCCTGGAAAACAGACCAGCTAATGTAAAAAGGGAGGTGGCAAACCAGAGTAAGGGCCACGGGCAGCCTTTAGTTGAGCCTCAAGGCCTAACACTTTCAGTTCTCCTATTAAGCATTTATTTACCCTGAAATTTACATGTTTGGCTTCAGTCCAAGGACTAGCATTTTGTGAGAGAATCTGAGTTCAGCCTATTTTAAGCATATAATAATGAAAACTAGAGCAACTTTTTGTCTACCATCTCTCAGTTTCCCAGGGAAGGAGAAAACTTACTCTTGCATTGTGGCCTGAGGAGACAAACTTAGCTACTTGACCCTTAAAGCTATTACTTTCACACATTTCCAGGCATCTCTCTCAGGTCATTTTCTTCTTTTAAAAATCAAAGCTTTAAACAAGTCAGGGGAAGGGGGGCGGAGTGACGACTTACCTGAACACTCAGCAATTCTATAAATATTGAATTTCATGAGGTCTCAGGTGTCCAGAAAGTTGGGTAAACATGTTCCAAGACTCAGCAATCATGTAGCTGTGGTTTTTTTGTTCAAGCCATGGATGACAGATGTCTCTGGGCAATGTTTATGTGGTCTCTCAGATTTCTTCTCACAAAAGAATCAGGATAAAAAGGCAAATGGCATCCTAAGTGCAGCATTTGACAGGGTTGGGGGAAATGGAGTGAGATTGGAGGGTAGAGAGGAGGAAGAAACAGAATTATATGCCTGAACACTGAGTCAGGGAGCACTTGTCATTGTGGCCACTTTACCACTCACCCTACATATTGCCATAATAACCATTCAGTGAGCCAGGACAAAAGAAAAACCACAAAGTGATGTCCAAAGAGAATTTGACCTGAAACAATTCACACAGGAATCTACCTCTTTAAGAGCCTTAACAGGCTGCTGCCATCTTAAAAGAGCTTTAGCATGATTGTCATGATCCTAAAATCAATTCGCAACAGCCACTTGAAGATCTCCTGGGGATGGAAAGCGTGTCGTTTGCTTGTCCTTCTCTATTGACCAAGTTTTGATTTTCTAAAACACTCTCCTACCTTAAAGGTGGATTTCAAAAAGTGCTCCAGTTATAATTCTTTTCAATTCTGATCTCCCTGATATATACATATAAATTTTAACACCCCATTTGTTATGGGTTGTATTGTGTCCCATAAAAAGACGTGTTCTAATACCAACACCTTCCTGGTCCTATGAATGGAACCTTATTTGGAAATAGGGTCTTTGAAGATGTTATCAGTCAAGATGAGGTCAAACAGGACTAAGGTGGGCTCTAATCCAATATGATTGGTGTCCTTACAAGAAGGGGAGAATCAGACACAGACAGAGAGGAGAATGCCTTGTGGAGACCGAGGCAGAGAACACCATGGATTGCAGGCAAGCCACAACCAGAAGCCAGGAGAAAGGCATGGGAGAGATTCTTCCCTGCAGACTTCAGATGGACTATGGCCCTGCCAACACCAAGATTTCAGGCTTCCCGCCTCCAGAATTATGAGACAATAAATTTCTGTTGTTTTAAGCCACCCAGTTTGTGGTACTTTCTTACACAACCCAAGGAAACTAATGCACTCTTAAGTGCCAAAGGCGGGAAGAGCAGCTGAGATGGACAGGAGGACTATGACCTAGAAGTCATGGGGCAGGAAGGGGGCAGCCTCTTCGCCACCTTCCCCTCTACCCACTGTGTCCATGACATCCACAAAGTTACATGAGATTCATGCAGGTATTTCTGAAAATGAGGCTAGTGACACTCAAAAATTCCAAAATCATTCTGAGGAATATCCTGCAGGCAATATGTTGCGTATCTTTGCATCTTGGATTGAGTACTTCCAAAAAAAAGCATTAAAATAACATAGGTGGCATTTACACTTCCATTAACTCATGTAATTCTCACAACATTACCAAACGTAGGTATCATTATGCCCAATAGAAAGATCAGGAAACTGAAGCTGGGATAGGTTGACTGTTTTGGCTAAAATCACATAACCAATATATGGCAGAGGTGGGCTTGAAGCCAGGCCTTCTTTCCCCTTTCTACTGCATCACAGCTGCCTCTCAAATTTATAGTAGAATATCCAAACTAGGAAATGATAAAGTGCTGCAAGTATCACATTCTCCCACAGGATACCCATCAAAATCAAGCGATGCAAACTCAAAAGCCTTCAGGGTTCAGCCCCTGTGGAGCCCTGGTGAACTGTAAAGCATATGCCCTCTCCAAAGAGGCAGTTACCACTCAGTTCCAGCTCAAAGTTGCCATAAGAATGGGAGGTTCAGTCTCGCCAGGGTTTCCAATTTTTCATGAGAAGCTGGCAATCTGAGTATGTGTGAGAGAGAAAAAAATCAGTTCATTTTAAAATAGGGGAAACCAATGCACACATTTTAAGCCACTGTGTGGTCCAAACATGCATTTGGGACAAATCTGGGCCATGAGCCTCCAATTTGAGAGCATGGCAGGTGAAATGCAGGTAAATTGCTATCCTTGGTCCCCTAACAAGGAGGCCCATCTCCACTTTGAGGATCCTTCAGATTCACTTCCCTGCCTGAAGCCGTCCAGCTCCTGAAGCGTCTCCTCTCAGCTCATTGCTCATTCCTCCTTCTTCCAGGGGGAAGCTGGTCCTGTGGTCAGGAGAACTGGGCTCACTGAAGCCCCTTGACTTGGCTGAGCCTCAGACTCCTTGGCTGAACACCTATGACTTAAACATTAAGTGGGGCAGGGTGTTTTACAAACTTTACAGTGTCATACAAATGTAAGGTGGTATTCATTCTGGCCATAGGGGTGTAACTGAATTCCACTCACATCAGCATTTGGGAATGCCCCACAGGAAACTCTCCTCTCCCTCACCCAAACTGCTTAATATTCAATATCTATGCCATTCACTAGATATTTAACCCACAACCTTCCTGCAACATCTGGTATTGGTATCAACACCCCTGTATTCAGCTCTTCACACAGGGGCTTTTATTTCTCCAATTAGCATGCAAGCTCCAGAAGAGAGGGATTTTACACCCTACTGCCCAGGGTCTGCCTTAGCACCCAGTTCCTTGTGATTCTCAATAAAAATATTCTGAATAAATTAGTAGGTAGACAGCCTGGCAGCTATCTAAATGTTCTACATTAGCCTTCTAGTCCTTTCCAGCCTCAAAGAGGGAATTAGATTTGTTGAAGAGTAGAGTGTGATGGGGTAGAAGGAGACTTATAGGGAAACTGAGGGAAGCTTTGATGTGGAGGAAACCAAGAAAGAAAAGAAGTTCCTACCCTGTAAAGATCTCTGACTGATACTGGGAAGTGACCTCAAGGGACTTAGCAAAAGGTGATGGAGACAGAGAGATGAAATAAGAAGTTCTGAATCCAAATAAGGACAGAAGGGAATGTCTTGTTGCTTCCCATTTCTCCCCTAACCTGCATCATTTCCTTACCAAAAACACGTGAACAAATTAAAAAACAAACAAACAAAAAAAAAAACCCACCAAAACCCAACCAAAACAAGGAACAAGAAGATGAAACAGAACTCCAACTAGAGGCAATCTTGGGACACAGAGGAGGGGAAGGAGACAGCACCAGACTCCGGGTTTCCCTGCTTGCTACCCTGCCCTTCCCAGGTGTTCTGGGTGCCTGACACATCCTGTTATTCCAATTCCTGAGACCCAGGTCCTCTAGTGATGAAAGCACACTGGGGTGGTGATATGATGACCTATGTGATGTGGAAAAGGGAGGATCTGCCCTACACCCCCATGGTTACTATGATACCCTCAGCCTAGGGCCAGTTAGAAGCATCTTCACATGAGGGCATGACTAGAAGCTTCAGATTATGTGCCAGTCAGAATTGGCTCCATTTCCTATTTAACTTTATGATCTGGATAATTACCAGGTCTTGTTAAAGTTCTTCCTTATTGGCTGGAGTCTTGGGCTTTCCCAGCTGAGTTTTAGTTTTACTGACAGTATTTTTTTTAATCTGATGAGGCCAAGTATTTCAGTAAATCAAATTATCTTTTGCAACCTCGGGTTTGAGAATTATTGAATCAAGTATTTACTACCTTGCCCCACCTCTTCTCCCATCTTCTTCTTCTTCAGCTACTTCAGTTCCTTGCACACCCTTTCCTCTCATTCTTTACCTCTTTTCCTGCATCTATACTAGAGAATTTTGACCCAGGAATATACAATGGAGAATTCTGATGTTTTGCTTATTGGTGGCTAACAATGATAGGAAAACATTATTGTAAGGCTCACCTTTTACAGCTAAAACAAAAACAAACACAAAAATTTAAAAGATCTTAAAAGAGTAAATTCAAGCTTAAACTAGCTTGAGCTCCAGGACCAAATCCACATCTCCCTACTACCAGGCCATGGCTCTTTCCCCATACTACCCTTAGAAAGTATCATCATTTCCCCTTTTATGCCAGGTCAACTCAGGGCAGACCATTCCAACCGACGTTCTGGAAGGAAAGTGAACAAGGGCTCCCAAAACTCAAAGGCTGGACTGCCCTGCATGTGCCCACAGTCTGCCTATAGGAACTCTCCTGCTCAACTATCCCCCACTCCCAACTGGCTGTGGGCTCCTGCTCAAGAGCCATGGGTTGATAGTGGTACACACCTCAATGAAGGGAGAGAAAGTAAGTGCTGGTTCTAGCTTCATAAAGGGCACTTGAATTCCCCACAGGAGACCCATTCTCCTGAGAGAAAAGCTGAACCTCATGAATTTGGTCATCGACCCTCCCTCTGTTTCCCCCTCTCTTCTGCCGTCTCAGTCATCTTTCTGGTCTTTCAGCTTTTATTTTTTATGTTCTTAAAAATGTATCTCCCCAAAATTTTTGTTTAATTTTTACTTTTTTAGTTCATATTTCTGATTTTTAATCTTTAATCCCTTTTATTATTTTAACTTTTCAATTCATGGGGTATTTGTATTTTGTCTTGGTTTTTTAATCTTCTTTGATTTTTATGTTTTTAACCTTTTACCTCATTGGCTTATAACCAATCTTCTATTTTAAATCTCATGTACTTTATCTTGTTATTCTTAAAAGCTTAACCTTTTACCCTTATTGAAATTTTGAGCTTATTTTTAACTTCTCTTTCACTCGTTTTTTTTCTCTTACCTTACACTCTTTTTTTTTTTTTAATCCAATAGCTTCCTAACTTTCTAGAGTCTCCCTTCATTTTAAAAAATTTCTTCTTTTTTTTAAATTGGTTTTACATTCATCTGCAAGAAGTATAACAGGAGAAAACCCACACCATAAGTGTGAATTTGAAGACCTTTTCTTCACTCTGGCTTCCACTGCCACCCCTGCCTTTTGCTCATATTATCCTAATTTTAAGGATGGATTTTAAACACATCTCTCCTAAAGGGAGTTATAAATATGGAAAGAGGACTCCTGTCATAAAATCTGTGAGGCTGGATTAGAATCAGAGGTATTAGTATGAATTCATGGTATGTGTGCTTGTATGTGTAGTATATATTATATATGCACATGCATATACATATACACACATACATATGAAACATATAAATATACACATACATGATCACACATATATTTATTTTCTGGCTCTGTCTGCTGAGAGAACAATAAGATCCCAGTAGTAACAAGCACATCTGGTACCCAGAGCTTGGTTTCTAAATACCATTCAACACGTTTGGAGAAATGGCTGCTTCCAGTACTGAGGCAGAGAAAGTACAAGCTGAATCTAAAATATCTTATGTCTGAAAGAAATCTCAAAATAATGTGGACATGTTATAAGAACACAGGGCTTCCCACTGGCCAAATCTGGGACATTTTCAGCATCAAAATAAATATAGTAATAAATTATAACTCATTAAATAAAATAAGGAAACATTTTACCATATGTCTGCCAAAGAGGTTAGAATCAAATATTATAGTAGAACTAGGTCTTGTCTTTTTTTTTTTTAATCATCCTTAGAGTTAACATTTTAGGTCAAGTATAAAGAGCCAATTTTCCCTGTTTTAAGTCTAAGTATATCCATCCTGGAGTCTGTTTGTGCTTGGATTTTCCTGAGATGATTAGGAAGACTGAGGAAGAAGAAGGAGTTGAGGGCTTTCAACTTCTATTGGTAGTCTGTTCCATCCTGCAACCTTTTAAAATCTGGCCTCAGTGCTTAGAGGAAGCTTGCTTTCCTCCATCTAATGGATTGCTAATATCTTAAAACTTGCCCCATCTACAATGAGTCCCAATACACATGGGACTTTCCCTTCTAGTGTTGATTAGATATAAACTACAGAGAGCTAGGGGATTGCTAGGCAGGAAAAAACAAAACAAACAAAACTGTAAAGCATAACATGAAAATCAGAACTATCTAAAAGTTTTCCAAACTTAATTGTAAATTTATCATATTTAAAAATAATTTATATTGGGGAGTGGATGTGACTCAAGCAATTGGGGGCCCACCTGCCACATGGGAGGTCCCAGATTCGGTTCCCAGTGCCTCGTAAAGAAGATGAGCAGACGCCACAACAAGCAGATGCCACAATGAGCAGACACTGTAACCAGCAGACACTGCAACCACTGCAAGGAGATGCCACAACAAGCAGACATCACAACAGCAGACACCGCAACCAGAAGATGCTGCAACCAGAAGATGCCACAGCCAGCAGATGATGCAACCAGAAGACAACACAGCCAGTGGACGATGCAACCAGCAGGCAGCAGAAGTGACTCAAGTGGTTGGGCACTAATTTCCCACATGGGAGGTCCAGGGTTCAGTTCCCAGTGCCTCCTAAAGAAGATGAGCAGACGAGGGAGCCATCTCGGGGGAACAGGTAGCTGCAGCAGGGCTACCTCAACCCTGACTGCCAAGG
>JAQZBX010017560.1:0-35444 GCA_029593785.1 Cabassous unicinctus | reverse complement strand
AAAGGTACAGTTTGACAGGCTATCCAAGTTAATGGGAATTAACATGGATATGTTAGATGAATTGCAAAGATTATTTTTTCAGGGGTCCAAATGTGTTCTAATGTTTTACAGACAAAACTAACAAAATTTAGTTCCTCTTCTAAGAACTCATATCAAAACACATGCACATTTTTCCAGTACTTATTACAATCTTGGGACTT
This sequence comes from Cabassous unicinctus, assembly GCA_029593785.1. Classification (NCBI taxonomy): domain Eukaryota; kingdom Metazoa; phylum Chordata; class Mammalia; order Cingulata; family Chlamyphoridae; genus Cabassous; species Cabassous unicinctus. The sequence continues at coordinate 35,244 of JAQZBX010017560.1, read as the reverse complement.
GAGTCTATCAGTAAAAAATATATATAACTAACACTTGCTATGTAATTAAACTAAACAGATGTTTACTTTTATTTTATACCATTTAACTGGACAATCATTGCTTAATTCTGACTTCTTTTTATTTTGGATGACATTATCTAAAAAATTATATTGCAGCCAGCAGTAGGTTTATTTGTTTGTTTGTTTGTTTTTTGAGGTACCAGGGTGGGAATCCAGCACCCTGTATGTGGGAAGTAGGCATTCAACCACTGAGCCACATCTGCTCCCCTGAGTTTGTTTTTTCGTTTGCCTGTTTGTTATTTGCCCTTGATTTTTGGAGGCACAGGGGGTTGAACCTGGGACCTTCCATGTGGAAAACAAGCACTAAACCACTTGAGCTACATCCGCTCGTCAGTAGTATGCTTTCTGCAGCAGCATACTGTAATATGCAAAAATCAGTAATGAAATGCAATAAAATAAAATGCAGTAAATGTGAGAATCCTTATAATCTGTTTTGTAACTTACTATGTTAAACAACCTAAAATATTCAGGTGAAGGAATCATCTCTGCATGTAGTTCTTGTGTTTGGCTCTTAGTAAAAGAGGTCATTTGAACAACTCTTAATTTCCCTTTCCCATTTTCTGTAATAGCCACCTTATCTTGTTCTCTCTCTTCTTTTTAATTATTTTAAACAAAGAATGTACACACACTGGATTCCCAGCAGTTTCAGGTAATTTATGCTCAGTAAAGTTTTTTGTTGTACAAGAAATAATGAAAGAAAGCTATTCCAGCCTATTCTTTTCAAAATATGATATTTTTACAAGGGGGGAAATTAAAATTTTTAAAGCTCACAGTATGTTCTTCCTACTTGAGTGATATAATTGAGTATCTTCTTGGAAACATTTTCTACTTTTTGCTTAAGAAAACAAATGTTAGGAAGTTCACTTTTTTCTAAAACACTTTGAATTATATTTGTCTAAAACACAATTTTAATTTATAATACAAATAATAGATGTATTACTTTTTAACACATCTATTGCTGGACTGTGTGTGTATAGATGCTAATATTAAGCACTTGTTATTATCATTATTACTATGTTACCTGCTAATTTTATTTTGGTGATTTACCAATAGGCATTTTTATAAAGAGAAATTTGAACATTTAAATAAAGACAGACTCAACTTACATCTATAAAATACTCTGAAAGGTCTTCTTAATTCTACTCCAAATGATATCTCAAATCTATTAACTTCTTTAAAATTCTTCTGCCACTACTTTAGTTCTTCTCCATTTATCATTTCTTCCCGGATAACGAATATCCACTTTCCTCCTTTCTAATACATTCTGAACCCAGAAGTCTGAATCATCCTTAAAATTATAAATTGATTATCTTATTTAAACACTGTAATGCCTTCCGATTATACTTTAAATCACATCTATAATCCTGGAAATCATGAATCATTCTGCTTTTCTCCCTGACCTCATCATGTGCCAGGCTTTCCCTGGATTGTTATGCTACCAGCAGCAATGCCTTTCTTACAGTTCCTGAAATACTCAAGATTTCTACCAGCTCTAGGTTTTGCACTGATAGAGTTCTTTATCAGGAACTTACTTCACTATCTTGATTCCTTCTCATCTTCTGAGATAAGTGGTACTTCTTTTTAATATTTTTTTCTTTATTAGAGAAGTTGTGGGTTTACAGAAAAATCATGCACAAAATACAGGATTTCTGTATACCACCCTACTATTAACACCTTGCCTTGTTGTGGAACATTTGTTACAATTGACCATAGTTCATTTTAATAATTGTACTATTAACTATAGTCCATGGTTTAACCCAGAATTCACTGTGTAATGTAGTTTTATGGATTTTTAAAAATTTTTATTCTTTTACCATATATACAATCTAACATCTCCTCCTTTAATCACATCCAGATTTTAGTGCTGCTCATTCTATTCACAATATTGGGCTACCATCACCAGCATCCATTACCAAAACATTTATCTAATTCCAAAAAAATATGGAATGCTTCACAAATTTGCATGTCATTCCTGCCTAGGGGTCTTGCTAATTGTCTCTGTAACGTGCCAATTTTAGTATATGTGACTCCAATGCAAGCACTGAGGTGAATCTTTGAAGAGGACTTTTTAGACGCCCCCAATTTTACCTGCCCCACTATTCTCTCTCATAGTCCTATTTACTTTTCTTGCACTTAATAAAATATGTAATCATATGTCTATGTACCTTTTGATTCTTTAAGATGTTTTTACCAGTGGTCCAAGAAAGTAACATATTTCTAGTGTGTTCACTATTGTGCCATAATATCTAAAAGAATATCTGTCAAGCATGCTTGTTGAATGATTAAAAGTTTATATGAAAAAATTAATGACAATTTATGTGATATCTTCCTCTATTATCCCTTGTGGATCATTTCACCAGGATTATCAATATATCTCTCTTCTGAAGTGGAGCAATCATTTTCTCTTTCTTGTAGTTTCCATATATCTCTCTCTAGTGGAGTTTTCATTTAACTATACACTACTTTTTAATAAAAAACAAAAATCAATAAAGAAAAGAAAACATATTTTTTCAAAACCATTAACCAAATATTCTATTTCTTATGACATTCAAAATTATTTAATAAACATAATCTATATTAACATTTTCTTGACTTCCATTTTCCAAGCTAAGCTTTTAGGCTATATGCATTTTCTATAGGTATTTTCTATGTTGAACATAGTTTTCTTTAAACTCTGCCTGTACAAATATGTGACCTATCCTTTGATGTCAACCTCAAATACCTTTATAAAATTATTTTCTTCTTCTTTTAAATAAAAGTCACTTTTCAGTCTTTCATGCATCCTTAGCATTTTTATCTATGTATGTACATTTTCTATCTCTTATAACCCAAATAAAATTTGTCTTCTTGCTCTTTGTGGCAGTTTGAAATTGTTTTATGAATCCCCAAAATAGAGAGGTTATGTTTGTGGGCTGGGTCTCTTGTGGGTGTGAGATCTTTTTCAACTGTACTACCTCAGTGAGGTGTGACATGACTCAGGTTGAATTTTTGCCCATTTGCTGAGTTGGATAAAAAAAAACAAAGCCACACAGGAAAAGAGAGCTCTGCCTTAAAGACTTAGCATATGTGTAAGACACTTGGTAGAGTGCTTGGAACACAAAGAAGCAGGCAATGAATGTTACCTGTTATTATCATTATTACATTATCATTATTGTACCAAGATGAATCAAACAGATGACATGATATTTATGCCTGAAGAGTTTCATCTTGGATCTTTTCTCCTTTTTTAAATTAACAATCTTATTTTAAATTCACAAAAAACAACAACAACAACAAAAAAAGGCAGCTCAACAAGTTATAGAAACATTACTCCTAAGAAGTTCTTTTTCATGCACTTTATCTCATCTAATTTCAACTGCTAACTCAGTTGTTCCTCCAGTGTTCAGAAAGATACACAGTTGAACACAGATTAGTTAAATGACATAGTCAAGGTCTCCTTATTAATGAAAAAAAAAATGAAGAGAAGAAAAATGCTTAATCGTATTCATATCTCACAAAGCCAAACCCTATATTCTTTTTTTTTTTGACTTTAGAATTAATATAGTACCAACTTTGTTTTTGTTACAAAAAACATTATTGTGTTGTTGCTTACTATAGTCCAGAAATTACATCGGTTGTTTTCTCATGTATCACCACATTCTTAACACACTGTAGTAAAGGAATATTCCTGTATTTATATTATTAACCTCAATCCTCATCTATTTCCAAATTCATTGTTATACATTCCCAATATTACCCTCCAGCTGTACTCCAACATTAATTTTCCTAAACTGCTTCTTTCAGTCACAATCACATCCATAAATTAACAGTGTTTGTTACATTATAATGAGTTACCATCAAGTCCAAACATTACCACATATTTACATTTGACCTTATTAAACATTGTAAGTACATCCAGCATCTTGTCCCCCTTTTCATCTCACATTCCATCTCCAGCAACCTACGCTTCATAGTCCAACTCCATAAGTTCATTCATTGTATTTAGTTCAAATCAGTGAGATCACACAATATTTGTTTTTTTGTGTCTGGCTTATTTCACTCAACATAATATCCTCAAGGTTCCTCCATGTAGTCATGTGCTTCCCCAATTGATTTCTTCTTACAGCTGAAAAATATTCCATTGTATGAACTTGCCACATCTTTTTTATCCATTTATCAGTTTATGGTCACTTAGGTTGTTTCCATCTTTTAGCTCTTGTGAATAATGCTGCTATGAACATCAGTTTGAAAATACCTGTTTATTCTACCACTTTCATCCTGCCATATGATAGAAAGGAGAGGTCACAGAGTTGAGGCTCTGGGTAGAGATGAGCCATATACCAGGAAGTGGAGCAGCTGAACCTAAGAGTGGAGGCCGGGTAAGAGACCATCCCTATGCCTGGTTGCCGATGGTACAGTCCAGAGGGGAGGGCTGAGACCAGGCAGAGATCACCCACCATCTTGTTTCAACAGGTGGCAACTGACTTGGGTGAAAAAGTGCATCTTATGGTGCCTTGAGTTGGACTTTTCATGGCCTTGGAACTGTAAGATTTTACCATAAAAAAATAAATACCCTTTATAAAAGCTGACACTTTTCTGTTACTTTGCATCAGCACCCCTTTGGCAAAATAAAACACTCCTGTAGGAAAAAAATAAAAGCTGAATCCAAAAATTACTTAAAGAGCAATTACAATCATTGGTACAATCGCACTCACAGCAAATCTCCTTAAATATCTCCTTAAAATATGCCTTTCAACAGTCTTTTACTGAAGGAATTTAATGGAATCATGTCACCACTGGTCAATTTGCTTATCGTTCTCTTCTTCATTCAAGATCTTGTTTCAAATCCCACTGCCTGGGCCCACTTTTATCAGCTGTTGAAGATAATGGAAAGTATAGAAAATCTCATGCTTTAACCTTTATTATAATTGCTATATACTTGTGTAAATACAAGTCCTATCTCTATTACTAGATTATTAGCTTACTCAGAACAAAATGTGATCTCACTGATAATTCAAATCCTCTACCCAACCTCAAGCTTAAAGCTGTAGGGATAATAATTGCTCAATGAGATTTTAACTAATAGTTAAAAATAATATCTTTTAATTTACCCAAAGAATTTATATTTGTTTCCTATTAGGTTATTTTCTCCAAGAAAGAAAATCAGGACCCAATTTTAGGAAATTTATAGAAAAAATATCAGAATATTTACAACAGAAGCCATACATTAGAAAAATCACATTTCCTCAAGGAAATAATTCAAAGTGCTAGTTAAAATCCCTTTCACATTATATTTTTGTTTGTATAAGAATAGGTATACTCAAATATCTATAAGAAGATGATAGTTTTAGGAAGTACCCACAGTAGTTGCTATTGCTTGAATTGTTTTCAACTTAATGTTTTTCTTAGTGACATTCATCAAATTTATAATGAAAATTTTGGTTATCTGGCTTTTAAAATGCAGTGATGCATAACTTATTGACTGTACAATAGGTTTCCTACCTTTAAGATTAATTAAGGACCAGAGAATATTTCCTGTTTTTCCACTAAATTATATTTTTCAACCCAAACAAATATCATTAATACACTGATACTACTGTAATTCTGTATTCTCTGAAGTTATTCTAAGAGTTACCTATTATTAAATATTTATGGCTCAAATTATTCTATTCTCCCATCAATTATACCCATTAGGACCAGATTTATCTCCTTCAAGCCAGGCTTTGGGCATAGTTCTATCATAACAACACTCAAAGTACTTTTTTGCATTTCAAATCCATACAGGGAAAAAGACACAGCAATAGAATACCAAACTTTCCATCATCTTTCCCCTCTCTCCTCATTGGGAATCGAATCATATCTCCCACAAGATATGCTCAATTCCTAACCCCAGATCTCAAGGGAATAGACTTATTTATAAATGGGATATGCTAAGATACTATTAACATGAGGCCAAATGGAAGCAGGATATACCCTAACCCAATATGACTGAAGTCCTTATAAGCAAAGGAAATTTAGACACAGAAGTAGAACCTAAAGGAGGAGACTGAAGGAAACAGATGTGCCAGTGACAGAAGCATAATTGAGCTACCCACCACCTGAATACTACAGACTTCAGAAAAAGCATGGCCTGCTGATACCTTGATTTTGGGTTTTGAGCCTCCGAAGCTGCAAATCAATAAATTCCTGTTGCTCAAGCCAACATTTGTGGCATTTTTATAATAGCTCAGGAAAACTAAGATCCCCCCCACTTCAGTTTACTGGGATGCTTAAAGCAAATACCATGAAAAGAGTCGGGTTAAATAATGGTAAACAATGGGCGTTTATTTGCTCACAGTTTTGAGACCAGGAAAATGTCTCAATCAAGGAATCACCAAATGATGCTTTCTTGCTGAAGATCAGCTGCTGGTGATCCTTGGCTCCTCTGCCACGGGGCAAAGCACATGGTGGTGTCTGCTGCTCAGTCCCTTCTCTTCCAGGTTTCATTGATTTCAGCTTCTTATGTCTGTGGTTTTTCTTTTTGTCCTTTGTCTGAATTTCATTCTTTTATAAAGGACTCTAATAAGAGGATTAAGATCCATCCAGTATGAGATTTGTCATATCTTAACTTGAAGCAATCTCATTAAAATGCCCTACTTACAATGGATCCACACCCACTCGAATGGATTAAATTTCAGAACATGTTTTTCTGGGATACATATAGCTTCAATCTACCACACTCTCTCCTCCAAAAAGAAAATCAATCTTATCTAGTATTTCACTACTATCTTTTATTTACTCTATATCCTGACATTTTACATAAATTTCCTGCTTCAAAATTGTTTGCTAATCATCTTCCTTTCAAATTCATAATGCTTTACTATATGAATTTTATGCAAAATTTGGAGACAAAAAAAACCCAGCATACAAATATTTATAGATCTGCCATTCCCTCCAAAATACTCTCATTGATATCCTAAGCAACTAAGGCTTGCTCCACTTCTGAATTCCATAACACTTTATTCAGGGTCTCTCTTATGACACTTGTCTCATACTACCTAGTATTTCAACATTTTTCCTGAAAATAATATTTTCATTAGACAAATGTCATGTAAACTGTGAGTATTTTGTTCCATCTTTATATACTGTACAAAAAGTATTCTTCATAAATGTTTGTTGAATGAAGTTATAGAACCCTAAACACTTCTAAACAATTAGTCATATGCCATAAATTTTAATTCTTTCTCAATCACCTTTTAATTAAACCTGTTTATTTCTGTTGAATTAAATTAGCTTGAGCATATGTTAATTAAGTCAAATATATTTTCGTTCATACAAGGTCAATCACGTTCTCATAGGTAGACTTCAGTTTCAAATAACATAATACCAGATTAAAACTGGTTTAAACAATTCAAATATGCTATACCTAAATTAAAAAGAGCCTGGAGCTCTATGGTTTAGGCTTAGATGCAGCAGCTTAATCACATCATGACCCTGGTTGGGCAACTGTTGGATTCCTTGAATTTGCTTAAAGATCACAGAACAGGAACAAAAGCAAAAGGTTCCATATCATCACCATATAGTGCCCACAACAAGAAGGGAGAGGGAAAGGAATGAAAGAAAAGGGATTTCTACTTAATGCCATGAGAAAGACACTTAAGTATTTCCTAAAAACTATAAGCAAAATTTCTCTTCCATATTATTGGCCAGAACTGATTCACATGCCCAACTCTAGTATAATCACTGGCAAAGGACAGCAACGATCTTTCAAAACTGACCTAAAACAACCATGATTCAGTTCCAGGGCATATTGTAAAAAAAAAATATGAATCTTTAAAATAAAGAAGCAGGAATGTCTAGTGGATACAAAACCAACCATGATACCAGTGTGAGACCCACCATCAAAGATGAAACTCTGAAATTCTTGCATTCTTACTTCAGCTATAAATTTTCCTTTTTGCATACATAAGTTAACAAAACAAACAACACCAACATCAAAACAGTATTTCAAAAGTTCCCTTCCTATGCTTGTTTCCTCTTTCTCATATAAAAAGAAACATATGAACAATGCCTTTGTTGCTGTTTATCTGTATTGAAATTGTTATATTATATTTATTCCTTCTCATGTGATAATATTGTACTTGGTAAATAATTCTTTTATAGCCCTTCTCATATTGCTTTGTGATATATTCAAATAGATTGCTTCTTCACTAAAATAGCTTAGAAAATGGCAGGCAGGCATAACTTTGTATACATCTTTGTATTCTCAGAGACTTGTACACTACCTAATTTACAGGAAATAAGTACATATCAAATGAATGAGAGTAAAGGAATGGATGGGTGGGTGTATGAATAAGTAAACTGTCTTGTCACATCCTGCTTTTTGCAGTCACTATTTCCTATTGGAGAAGTCTTTCAATATCATTCTTTCTATTTTTATTTTAATCAATAAATAGCTGCACATCCATTTGGTTTCCTATTTATAGCTACAAGCTTCCACAATCATTTTATTGGGCCACTAGACGCAGACTTCTTGGTTTTGAGACTTAAAATAAGATAATAAAGCTTTTTTACCCTATTCAAAAGTGAGCATTAAATTGGGAAACACAAAACTCTGGGCTGCTAAGCCTTTGTATGTTTAAAAATGATTATGTGGTGGTTTTCTAATATGTCACCTTAGCTAAACTGTAGTCATATTTCCCAGAAGTCCCCTGCATTTATGTTTCCAAGTCATTATTGGACATGAGAGAAACTTGCATGGCATTTGGATAACAGAACATTCTGGAGGTCTGTGTACACACTGTGCACTTTTCTGTCACATGCTTGTGACAGAACTATTAATTCATCTGGTTTGTGTGAGGCAGCAGCTAGCCCCCTAATTATTTCCACTCTTGCTCGATTCCCTCTTTCAGCTTTTCCAAATGTTGGGCTGGGTCCAAGTGCAGTTCTGTACTGAAGGGTTTCAATTTATCCTGCAGATTTCCTGCATCATGCAAGTTTGCATTTATGAGAGATAGTTTTTCATTGTGGATTCTGCATTTTTCTTATAGATGCAGGTAGACTTGTTCTTTCCTACTTCTTACCCATCTTCTCTTCTCAAGCGCCAGCCCCAATGACTTCAGGCACAGTATCAGAAGCAGAAGCATGACACACTACTTAGCCAGATCCCACAATGGTGCAAGGTTACATTTCTACTATAAATACCAGTGTGTATCATAAGTAATTCTGCTTCTCTGATCAAACTCCAACTGATGCAATTAAACAAGAAGTAATACAGATTCATGAATTTGAGTGATTAATAATTTTTGGTTGGCACTAAATCTAAGAGCTACTCCTTTTGACTTCAAACAAAAAAGCAAAAAATAAACTGTCCATAATACTCAGCAGAGCTGATTAGAGAGACTCAGAGCTGTCATGTCAAGATCCAATACTGAGTAGAATGACAGGCAGCTTTCTAAGCAAAATTCTTCAGCACAGAAGTATAGCAGCTTTTCTTGGATAAAAAGCAAATGCAGCTTTCAATTTCATTCTATAATTATTTCATATGCTTAATATTTCAAATAATAATTGACATCATCACTTCTCTGTCTTAATCACTCTATTGTAAGTTCCCTGAAATAAAAATCTGTATATTTGTATCTATTTCATGAAACCTGAGCCCTGATATGGTTTCAAGAATATCAGTTGAATAAATTAATAGTTTATCACACTACATTGAAGGAAAATGTCCCTTCACAAATGCCACCATTACGTGGGTCTGAATAGGAGCTGAAATTTAGAAACAGATGATTGAATGCAACAAATCATTCAAGAAAACAACAAACCAAGTATGAAAAGTAAAAGACATGAATAATTTGGGACACATAAAATAATTCATATCTGAAGGTAAGAAAAGAGAGCAACAGAGAGACAAAATCAGAGACAGACAGGTATCCAAGCAAATTCAAAACAATGATTTTTTTTTTAAAAATTTCATATCATTAGAGCATTTACCAATCTCAGAGAAGAAGGATTTAGTTATTAAAAGAAAGATTATAGTACATACAGTTTATTAGAAAAAATAGAATAATTAATAGAAAGATGGCATGAAATTAATTGCATATAAAACATAATTCTTATATTTATTTAAAGATTCTTTTGGCAATTGTTATAATTGGATTTCTAAACAAGTTAGATTATAAAAGGTATTTGATGGGAAAACTTGTTATGTTATGTAATGCTTTCCTTAAAAAGACTCATTATTTCCTTAATGTTACATAAAAAATTATTTTCCTACTTAGATCATTTTTATTGTTTGAGATTAGAATTGGATGTCCATAAATCTGTAACACTGTGAAATTGTACAAATGTTAATGATTAAATTGTACAAATGTATAAATGATTAAAATATACTCATATCTCAGAATTTGTGGTTAGCTTTTGCTGCAAAAGTGTTCAAAAACGATTAAATCCAAGGGAGCCTAAAGTGTGTCATTTAAAAAATTGGTAGAGAGATTACCACCTTTAGCCCCTGCCCCAATCAAGATGTTGAATGAGTAGCTTCAGTGGTCTGGCCCCTACCCCCAGAAAATTTGAACTCAGCAAGAACTGGGAAAAAGAACTTTTTTAGAGCTCCATAAAAGTTAAAGGATTGCAGTAACAGGGTGTGCACTGAATCAAGGTAAAGTCCACTTAAAAGTGGTAAGATTTACTGGTGCCCTGGCTGGCCCCTCCCCCACCCTGCACCAGCTGGCCATGGAACTGGCCTGCATTCCTAGTGTGGATGCCTGGTTCTGGTTCCAGAGTATACTAACCCTTGGTCACATGATTGCTGGCTGTAGGATATACATTACAAATAGAGACTCCTGAAAGCTGCAGGAGAGAAGCAACATATCACATACAAAGGAGCCTCAATAAGATTAAGTGCCAATTTTTCATCAGAAAACACAGAGGCAAGAAAACAGTGAGAAGGCATATTTAAATGGTTAAAGAAAAAAATTGCCAACCAAGAATTCAACATCTAGCAAAACTGTCTTTGAAAAATGAAGGTAAGATTAAGACATTCCCAGATAAAAGCTGAGAGAATTTTTCACCACTAGATAAGTCTTATAAGAAATGCTACAGGTTGAAAGGAAAGAACACAAGACAATTGACTGAAGCCACATGAAAAAATAAAGATCTCTGGTAAAGATAAAACGTGTTAATATAAATATAAGTACTATTTCATTTTTTATTTTTAACTCCAGTTTTTACTTCCTACAGGATCACAAAGGTAAATGCATAAAATATAATGATAAATCAATGGTTTTGGACTCAAAATGTATAAATATGTAATTTGTGGCAAGAATTGCAGAAAAGAGGGGACTCAGGGTAAAGGAATATAGTTCGTGTGTGGTATTGAATTTAAGTTGGTATGAAAGGAAACAAAATTGTTGTAGATTTAGGATGATAAATCTAAGCCCACAAAGAAAGTATCAGTTAATATGCAAACTCACAGAGACAGAAAGTAAAGTACAGGTTACCCGGGGTACAGAACAGGAGCAAAAGAGAGTTAATCCAAAATGAGTATAAGTTTTCTTTTTGGGGTGAAAGGAAAGTTCTTAGTAATGGATGATGGTCAGGGTACTTTCATATTGTGAATGTGATTAATTCCACTGAACGGTTTACTTCGGAGGGACTAATATGGGAAGATTTATGCTGCATATGTGACTCCACAATTAAACACACAAAAAAAGAAAGAGAAACTCAAGAAATAATGACAAAAATTGGAATGTACAATTAAGTAATTATCTGCTTAACTTAGTTTTCCTAACATAACTGTTATTTCTATAATCCTTATTCATCTTGGGGGGTACACCCTAATTTAAAGCCCTAATTCCATAGCATTTGAATTTTATAATTTAAAGGGGTTTGACTATATTATTTCTATATATGAATAGACTATATAATAGCATACATAGATATGTTAAGGTTTGAATTCAAGTGATCAAAGCATAAGTGTCACTGAGAGAAAAGTACACCCTTCTCCCTGGCCTTAGCACCAGTGGTTCGCCCAGATGTATAGGCAGGCCATAAAACGGAGCTTTATAGCTCTTTCCAAAGGAACTGTCTTTATTTGAAATGCAATTTGGGGATGTTCAAACCTACAGGCTCTTTCAAAAACAGTTTGTTGCAAAGCAATTAAAGGTAGACTGGTAGTTTCGTTAGATATATAAGCTAAACCACAAGTCACCTAGTTTTCCAGAGTGATCCAGAGAAAGAGACAACTAGGAAGAACCATCCAATGTCAGAAATTACCTGTATTTCTCAATGTTTTTATCATGAAAGTTTGGTAAATTTTCTCAAATGATTTCTTGGCATCCACGGAGATGATTGGCAGTTTAATCTTTACTGTGTTAATATAGTGAAGGACATTGATTGAATTATTATATATTGATTTAATTTTGAATGTTAAGCAGACTTTCCATTATGTGAATGAATCACACTTTGTCATGATAATTTATCATTATCATCCTTTTCATGTATTGCTGGATATGATTTGCTAACATTTTGTTAAGAATTATTAGACTCCTTGATATTGCCTTGCAGATCACTAGAACTTTATCCATTTGTTTTTTTTCTCTCTCTCTTTCTCTTTCTATTTCAGGTTGGATAGATAGTTCTGCCACATTTTCAAGCCTACTGGTAAATTCTTCTCCACTGTCTAATTTGCTGTTCAATCAGATATACACATACATACACATATATACACACATATATACATACATACTTTTATACAAATTTAATTATATATATTTTTTTTTATTTCAGAGATTGAAATTTCCGTTTCTAAAAATTCCATTTTGATCCTTTTTTATTTTATATTTTTCTTCTCATTATCAGAAATATTTTACTATACTTATACTAGCTGTTTTAAAGACCTTGTCTCCTAATTTCATCATCTTTCATTTCTGGGTCTGTTTCTATTGAGTGATTTTCCTCACATTTTATAAAAGGGTCACATTTTATTCCTTTTATCCTTACCTCAGAGTTTTCTTTTTACTGGATTATAGTCATTGCAAATAATACTTTGCTGAATATCTGACATGGTTTCTTGATTTTTTTCTGACTTTTGTTTGACAGGAATTTAAGTTAGTTGGGGATCAGCTTGATTATTTTGAGGTTTGTTTTTAGGGTCTAGGTTAGGTTAGGTCTAGAGTACCTTTTATTCTATAGCTATTTTTTTCCTACAATTAAAATAAAAATTTTCTGGGGTTTCAACTGAATGTTCCAGGTGTTTGATGAGGTCATTCCACTTTAGCTAATTGAACTTGAATTCCTTCTGGTACTATGTGAAATCTGGTAATTGTTTAGCATACAGTTCTCAGGAAATAATGGCTTGACCTTTGAGAATTTTTCCCTACACTTGTGTAGCATAAAATTCAGCAAAAAACTCTATTAAATTTTATTAGATTGCTGAAGTGCCTTCTTTGTGAAACTTCTTCCCTGTGTATATTCTCCCTCCAATTGTAGATTTCTAGCCATCTCTGTTATACCAAACTCCCATCTCTGACTTTTTTTTTTCTTTGCTACATACACATCTTTTTTTTTGATTAGAGAAGTTGTGGGTTATTAGAACAATTATGCATAAAATACAGGATTCCCATACACTGCCCCACCACCAACGCCTTGCATTGGCGTGAAACATTTGTTATAATTGATGATAACACATTTTTATAATTGTACTTAAAGTCTATGTTTTAATTTAGGGTTCATTGTTTGTGTAGTATAGTTCCAAGGATTTTTTTTTTTCAAATTTTGTTCTGTTACCATATATAAAATCCAACATTTCCCCCTTTTAATCATATTCAGATATATATTTCAGTGCTGTTCCTTGCATTCACAATGTTGTACTACCATCATCACCATCCATTAACAAATTATTTCCACCATTCTAAGTAAGAACTCTATACATTTTAAACCTTAAATTCCCATTACCTATCCCCACCTTAGCCCCTGGTAACCTATATTCTAGATTCTGACTCTATGAATTTGCTCACTCTAATTGCTTCAAATCAGTGACAATATCTGTCATTTTGTCTGGCTTATTTCACTCAACATGTCTTCAAAGTTCATCCATGTTTTTACATGTATCAGGACTTCATTCCTTTTTTATGACTGATTATTATACCATTCTATGTATATACAGCATTTTATTCATCTCTTCATCTCTTGGTAACACTGGGGTTGCTTCCATCTTTTGACAATTGTGAATAATGTCACTAGGAATCTAGGTGTGCAAATCTCTGTTGGAGTCCCTGCTTTGAATTCTTTTATATGTATACCTAGTAGTGAGATAGAGTCAGGTCATATGGTAGCTTTGTGAGGAACTGCCACATTGCCTTCTACAGCTGTTGATCCATTCTACATTCCCACCAGCAATGAACGAATGTTTGTATTTCTCCACATCCTCTACAACACTTGCTATCTTCCACTTTATTTTATTTTTTAATAGCAGCCATTCTAATGGGTGTGAAACAACATGTCATTGCGGTTTTGATTTTCATTTCTCTGATGGCTAATGATGTTGATTATCTTTTCAGGTGCTTTCTATCCATTTGAATATCTTCTTTGGAAAGATGTCTATTCAAGTTTGCTCATTTTAAAATTGGGTTGTTTTGTCTTTTTATTGTTGAGTTTAGGATTTCTTTATATATTCCAAGCATTTTCTTTCATTGTGTAAGTTCTCATTTTACTTTCATGATAGATACAATCCTTTAAGGCACAAATTTTTTTATTTTTTTATTTGATGAGGTCCTATTTATCTATTTTTCTTTCATTGCTTGTGCTTTGGGTACCAATGCATAGAAACCATTGTCTAATTCAAGGTCCTGAAGATGCTACCTACATTTTCTTCCAGGAGTTTTATAGTTCTAGCTCTCATATTTAAGTCCTTGATCCATTTTAACTTGATTTTTGTATATGGTGTGAGGTAGGGACACTTTTTTTTTTCCTGGCTAATGGTGATCCAGTTGTTCCATCACCATTTGTTGAAAAGACTATTCTTTCCCAATTCAGTGGTCTTTGCCACCTTGTCAAAAATCAGTTGGCCATAAATGTGAGGTTTAATTTCTGAGCTCTCAATTTGATTCCATCTTTCTATTTCCCTTGTGTCAATACCATGCTGATTTGAATTCTTTGGCTGTGTAATAAGTTTTAAAATCAGGAAGCGTGAGTCCTTCAACTTCTTTCTTTTTTTTCAAGTTGGCTTTAGTTATTCAAGACCCCTTATCTTTCCATATGAATTTGATGATTGGCTTTTTCATTTCTGCAAAGAAAGTTGTTGATATTTTGATTCAGTTTGCATGGCATCTATAGATTGCTTTGGGTAGTATTGACATCTTAATGATATTTAATCTTCCAATCCATGAACATGGAATTTCTTTCCATTCATTTAGGTCTTCTTTGAAATCTTTTAGCAATATTTTGTAGTTTTTCAGTATACAAATCTTTGACTTCCTTTGTTAAATTTGTTTCTAGATATTTAATTCTTTTAGCTGTTATCATGAATGGAATTTTTCTTGATTTCTTCTTCCAATTGTTCATTCCTTGTGTAGAGAAACACTACTGATTTTGGGGTGCTGATGCTGTACCTCACCACTTTGCTGAATTCATTTACTAGATCTAGGAGCTTTGTTGTGGATTTTTTAAGATATTCTATATATAGGATCAAACCATATGCAAGTAGGGGATGTTTTACTTCTTCTTTTGCAACGTGAATGCCTTTTATTTCTTTTTCTTGCTTAAATGCTTTGGCAAGAATTTCCAGTAAAATGTTGAGTAACAGTGGTGACAATGGGCATCTTTGTCTTGTTCCTGATCTTAGAGGGAAGGCTTTCAGTCTTTCATGGTTAAGTAGAATATTAGCTGTGGGCTTTTCAAATATCTCCTTTATCATGTTTAGGAAGTTTCCTTCTATTCCTATTGTTCCAAGTGTTTTTATCAGTAAGGGGTGCTCAATTTTGTCAAATGCTTTTTCTGAATCAAGATGATCATGAGATTTTTTCCTTCATTCTGTTAATATGCTATGTTACATTAATTGACTTTTCTTTTATTAAAACCGGCTTGAATACCAGGAATAATCCCACCTCATCATAGTATATAATTCTTTGAATATGCTTTCGGCCATCTCTAACTTTTAACTTCAGACCAGTGTGCTATGTTTGACTTCCTCCTTACTGCAATGTGATCTAGAAAGTGCATCCAGGAATAAAGCTGAGGTGATTTTAGGACTTAACTCATTTGTTTTCAATAATATGTGCCTATTGTCCAATGTTGGCAAACATTATTTTATTTTATTTTCTTCAGATTTCTAATTGTTTATGGAGGAAAGAAAAGTTCGTTGCCAATTATTCCATCTGATCAACTGCAATTTTAACCCCTCTTTCTGGAACAAATTCTTCAGTTGTCTCCCAGAACCACACATGTCCTTGTTTTCTCTATACCTCACTGGCTGCTACTCCTCAATCATCTTCTTTGATTCCTCCTCTGTGGTAGTTTGACTCTTTTGTGGATCCCATTTCTTGAGTGTAACCCTATTTTTGAAGCTTTGATTAGATTAGATTAAGGGCCATTTGATTAGATTTCTCCAGTAAGCCATATCCCAGGGTGGGTCTTGTTCCTCTTACTGGAATCCTTTATAAATGAGATAAATATGCAGAGAAAAAAAGGCTACAGAAACAGAGACAAAAACTGCCAGGAGCTCAGAGGAAAGCACACAGAATCTGAGGGAGAAAGTCATGAGAGCAAGAAGCTGAAACCAATGGAACCCAGGAGAGAGGATGCCAGAAACTGAAAGAAAGGGAGGCTGAAAGAGAAGGCAGAGACTGACTGATGCTGCCATGTGACTGATCACCCACAGCTTCAGCTCAGGGAGAAAGCATCTCGCTATGATGCCTTAATTTGGGCACTTTCATGGCCTCAGAACTGTAAGCTTATAAATTATAAATACCAAATGCAAAAGCCAATCCATTTCTGGCAGCCTTTAGCAAACTAAAAAATCCTCTTCTTCCCAAATGCATAATATTGGAATACTGAAGAAATCATACATGTACATGCACAGTAAAAAGAAAGCAGACAATTTGAAAGTGGAAGCCAACTTAATATATTTTTCAAAATATACATTTATTAAAATAATAAAGATATAAGATATTACCAAATTAATGCATCTCATTTAAAATCCTGCCACATATTATTTTGGAATGAAAATTGACAAGAAAATTCTAAATGTGATAGAGATGGAAAGGACCAACAATGGCTAAGACAATCTTGAAGAAAAAGAACAAAGTTGGAAATCTTATATTACCAGTTTTCAAGGTTTCTTCTACAGCTACAGTAATTTAGAGTAATATTATATAATACTGGAGCAAGAGTATTAAAAAAATTGAAATGTGAATGCCCAGAAATCAATACACCAGTACAGTCACTTTATTTATGATGAAGATGATACTGTAATCCTATGAATAAAGGATTGCATTCCAATAAATGATATGGGGTCATTTGAATATCTACGAGGATGAAAATCCTTGACACCGATTTCATTCATACAGAAAAATAATTCCAAATTGATAGTACATCTAAATGCAAAGGTAAAACAATAAAATTTTCAGAATAAAACCCAGAAGAACATCTTTCTGATTTGAGTAAGTAAAGAATTCTTAAACCAGATACAAAATTCTAACCACAAAGGAGAAAATTTAAAATTGGACTTCAATAAAATAAGAAATGTTGTTAATCAAATGCTACCTTTTAAAGAGTGAAAAGGTAAGCCACAGTATGGTCAAGTTATTTGTAAGATATATATCAGTGGCACACATCCAAATTATGTAAAGGAAACCTAAAAATCATTTAATAAAATTTATGATCCCATTAGAAAAATGGGAAAAATAATGAACAAGCTCTTCACAAAAGAAGAGACCTATTTGAAAAGGCTTTCAACTTTCTTAGCCTCAGGGAAATGAAAATTGCTGGTTGATGGGTTTTCATTTTGGGTTGAACAGACAGGGGACTAATTTGAATATGAGTGTGTCTAGATAGAATGGCTGCAAAATTCTCTGAAATACTCCTGCAAACCTTTTTCCATAATTCTCCCCATGTGTTCTGTTAATGTCTTTAGGGTGAGGTTTATTTTTGGTTGTAGTGTTTTTGTTAATTGTTGTGGGTTCTGCGTTTGTTCTTTGTAATTTAAAAACTGGGTCACTTTTATTTTGTAGCTGAGGTAGGATATGAAGACAGAGGGTCAAGAAAAATACCGAGATATCATTGGAAACATCATTTAAAAGAATATATTTCAAATAACCTCTTGATTATTTGATTTTTTGGTTTTTGTCTTTCTTCCCCTCCTTATTTCCTATAAACTCTGAAACTTAACTCTTCCTAAGTTTCTTCCAGGCAAACAAGCTTTCTCTTTAGTAGTTTTTCTAACAGTTCCATTCTATATATTCTCTTTTATAATTTGCATTTTGTAAGCAGGCTTAGTAAACATCTATCCTCCTTCTGTCTTCCAAAAATGTGTTAAATCTCTTGACTCTCTCCTTTATATTTATATATAGATTGGTTCTTGTCCTAACATTGTAATGAAATCAACAACAGCAAAAAAAAAATGGGGTGACAAAACTTGTTTTCAGTCTGTCATGATAAACAGCCTTTCAAATATAATATAAATTTTAGCCAGCTGATTGATACAATGCACATTTGTATTTATTTATTTATTTATTTTTTTGCCTATCACCCATTTCTTCAAGTCAGAGCAGTACTGTCAGAGGGCAGGAGCATGAACCTAACCAGAGAAACCTAAATATTTTTCCTGTAAATAAAATTACATAAGAATTAATAAAGGAAACAGAAACCAAAACTATAATATGTTGAAAAGCTTGCAGTCCAGTGAAAAACTGTAAAAATACAATAAAGTTTCTCCTGCCTAGTCAACCTAGTTGCTATTGTTACTTACCTTGTTTCCAGGGCTAGTTTTCCTAACTCCCAATCATTCAAATTGTCATTTTTAATTTAATCACTTAGAGTGACTCCAGAGATTCCTAAAAAAATAGATGTAAATAGACTTTGTGAATGCATTTATAAGTTAAACAACAAAGTCAATATTTTTTAAATTATCTGTCATTGCCTTTTATATTTACTGACATTTCATGCCCTGTGCCCATACATGTATTAAATTTTTCTTATAAATTTCTAAATACTTAAGTTCATTAATTTCTTCAAGTCTCAGTTATTATATTGGTGTTATTAGACTTTGCAAGCAACATAGGTGAGATTTATGGTGCAAAATAAAAGGCATATTAGGAATGTAAAACTTGATTTTTTTGATGTCCTCTTAATTGGAGTAAATTTGGTATTGCTAAGCTTTCAAAAATATATCTAAATATAGTAAATGCTCCACATGAATTAAACCCTAAGAGTTTGTTATAGTTGAATAGTCACAGCGTGGATGATAAATGACTAAAGAACTTTTGAAAAGGACAAAGATAAAGGGAGAACTTGAAAGTGCTAACAAAATAATGAACTATTTTTAACAATTACCTGGTCTTTATTTGTAAATGAAGGGAGAAAAGGACCTAAGTGTCAATTGACTTTTGCAATTATCTATTTTTATTATTATTAGCATCCAGGAGCATTTATTTTCTAGGCAATGGAAGTTATCATGGCTATCAAAATTTGATACTATCTGTTTTTTAGTCACAAGGCTGGATGTAAAATAATATTAATTGACATGACAGGAAAAAAAATCTGAGTTAGACATTCACACTTATGTACCCTAATACAATAAAGTCATCTAAATAAATAAATTCAAAAAACTGAATTTTTCTGCACTACCTAAAATTCTTCAATAGCTGCATCTAGTTCTTAAGAGAAGGGTCAACATTCTTAATACGTTCTACAGTAGTCTATCTCATCTTGCAAACAAACATACATAGTTATATGAAATACACCTGAAACTTTCAGTCTTTCCAAAAGCTACAATAGCCTTTTTTTTCAGGCTACAAGTGTGCTATGCTCTTTCTAATATGTCAGGTTTAATTCTGCTGTTCTGTGCGCACTTTCTTTTCTCTCACTTTATACATACCAACTAGTACTTCCGCAACAATTTCTTTTCCCATAGACTTAGTCAAGTACTCCCCCCACATTGCTATAAGGTAATTCATCACTGATATTTGATGAATTAACAAATAAATTAATGGGTTAGAACAATTTATTCAAATTCTATTTAAATATAAAAACCTATAATTTCTAACGTGTAAGAAGAGTATTCAACAAAAACATGGTAATAGGATTAATACCTTGAGAATTCTATTAATTTAAGTATTAAACAGTTTCAAAATATTAGATCAACTTTGTGAAGCCATGCTTATGCTACAAATACTTTAAATGCCATTTTAGGATTATTCGTTATCATCACGTGAAGACACCAACACTAAGACATTAAAAAATAATAAACCTTTAAATAAATAAATAAACCTTTAAATAAATCATTATTAACTTCTGAATATTTTTCATTTTTACTTGATAATATTTTTCTTTTATTTGTTTGTTGCTGTTTTTGCCTCTCTCTTTTAAGCCTACCTAAAGTGCAGGGTATTAAAATAACTCCAGAAACGAAAGTTTATATTGTTTAAGATAGGAAATATCTATCTTAAACAGTATAAAAATTGTAGATATTATTGTAACTATTCAATATAAAAGGTCTTTCTCATCATATAGATCAATTTTCAAATTTTTTTGTGTGTTTTCATTCAACAGTATATTGTTTTCCTCAGGCCTCTAGGAATCAATAAACTTAATTTATCTTTAAAATCATTTAAATACAGAGAGCTTCCAAGCCAATGAAGAATTGTAAGGACAATATCTGGAAGAGGTGGACAGCATAAAATTTAAACTTTTCCCCTATTGATGGTTTCTATAAATCTTTTAGAGACTTCTGAGAGGCTGAGGGCTTACTAAGAAGAACCTCTGGTTGAAAAAAAAAATGCATGTTTTAGAGTAGGGAAAAAAAAAAAAAGAACATACATTAAAATAATCTCAAACTGTGTTTAGAAAAATGCAATCTGGGATCCCTTTCCAGGACTTTCTGCCTCTAATTGTGCTGCTTATGGTAGTCACTAGTCATTTTTAGCTATTTATTTTTAAATTAACTAAAGTTTAATGTGTGTATATTTTTTAAAACTTAGACACATTGAAACTTAGACTCTAAGCTGGAAAAAGCATATAATTCAAAACAGAGCACAAGATCTGATTTCCAAACTTGGTCTTCCTCTCCTAAAGTAATGTATTGCATTCAGGATGTCAGAGAAAATCACCATTATTTTCTCCTTGAAAGAGGCTGGCATTGTTTCTACTAGACACCTCTAACCCTAACTGCTAGTGATGAATGAGTTGTTCAACAAAACATTGTCTCAACAATTTTTATCTAATGTCCTGCTTATGAAGCAGAATCCCATCCAGGATACCATGTAACACTGAGACTTCATGTCCCTTAGACTCCTCGGAGCTGTGGCAGTTCCATTTGATTTTTGCAGGAACTGTAGAGCTGAACTGAAAAGGGATTTGATAGACAGTGCAGTTCTTCATTCTGTAGTTCTTTAATGCTGGCTTAAGAACTACAAATCTTCCCACAATGTGGTGCTGCCTTTGATTTACCAGCTTAACCAAGAATTGGGTGATAATTAAAGGATTTCCACCTCGGCCTTCCTATGATATGACCCATGCTTGTTTTAAGTCAAATCCTTGAAGAATTTTTTCCTGCCCTCACATTACTTGATCAGTAGCCAAATCTTTTCCACATTTTGTCTACTTGAAAATGGAGTAGGAAATGAAAAGATCAACAAAATCAAAAGCTTCCAAAATCTACAAAATCAATAATTGGAAAATTCTTGTTGCTTTAATAGTGTTTCAAGCAAAAAGCGGAACATAGGAATTGAGTCAAGAGAAAAACCTACTATAAAAATCTAAAGATATTTAATGTTTTCAGAATGTGTTCCTTATATTTTGCTCTTATCCCATTGCAGATAAATTTGAAGTACATATCTTTCCTGAAGAATAAATTAGCAATGCTAAGAATAAACTTATAGTCAATATTCAAATATTTGTTTTTAAACTCCCTTTACAAAATAAAAATAGTAAATAAATAAATAAATAAATAAATAAATCATGTATGATCATACACACACACCTTAACATCCAATGTCAATGCGCTTGCAGGGTCCCCTGAAGGCAATCATGGACCTCAGTTTAATTTTCAAAATATATTATAAAAATAATTTAGACCTATGAAAAATATCTCTTGTGTGGAGATACCTTAGTAAAATAGATAGCTGCGATGAGTGTACTAGATTTATAATCTAATGGTTTATGCAATTAGTGAAAGTACACCTCTTAACAATGATTTCAGTTAAATATTGAGCATAGCTCATATATTCTTATAGAAATAATAAAAAAAACTCCAAGATTTTTCTATGAATTATCTAATTCATAAATATTTTAAAAAGGGGTTGCAAGTTTCTATTAACACAAACATACATGTTATTAGCTGTCTGCATTTTCTAACTTTTTAGTTTTGTGTTCCCAAGTGCTCAGAATAGAAGACCTACAACACAAAGAGTAACACGAAGAAAACAATCAGATACACTTGCAAAGTTCTGTGCTACCAAGTATGGACTGATGGAAAGACTAGACATGCATACTGATCCATTAAATCAAAAAGTGTACTCACATATCAGACTTAAAATGAAGAGAGATAGGAGAGTTAGAATAAAGATCTTAACTTAAAAAACAGTAGGAAAATGAGAGAATACATTCATAACTATGCATTAGGCAAGGCCTTAAAACAAAATTGTATAAAGGAAATGGTTGATAAACACTTTAAAACAGAAGTCAGAACACTTTTTTTCCTTGACATATGCATAACACAAAATAAATGTATTCAAAAGCATAAATAAAGAACAAATTATAGTACATAGCTTATTCACAGAAGAAGAAATGCATATGGATAATACTGATAGAAAAAGAGACAACTCCACTAGTAACAGGAAAATGCAAATTACAGTACAGAGAAACATGATTTTGCACATCAGATTGGCACATTACAAAAAGAATAATATCAATGGTTATTGAAACTGTAAGGAAAGAGGCATTGCAGGTACCGTTGCTGGGGATGTAAACTGGCAGTAGAGTTTGAAATATCTAGTAAAACAAAGAAGATATGCACCCATTGACTCAGCAGTTCCACTTCTCTGTATCTCCCACTGAGAATCACTAATCCATCTGTCCAAAGATATTCAGAATTGGTGGTAAAATAAAAAACAGTTAGAAACAATAAAAATCTCCATTAATATGAATATATTTAAGTAAAATATGACATATCCATGTTATGTAATGACATGCAATCATTAAAAAAGTGAGAACTGACAAGTTCTCTAAAATATATTGTAAAATAAAAAATGCAAGTGACAAGACAACGGATACTGTATCATACTTTATGAAAAAATAGATAAAACATAACTACTCTATGGGTGTGTATATTTATATATATTCTATATATGTACAGTTAATATAAACCTTAACCTATACCTCAGGAGTACTGAAAATAACACTAGGTTAATTTTGAAGTTATTGATTTAAATTGATTGCGATCCCACATTTCACCTTGACAGGAATTGAATTCAGTCATTAAGTGATTAAGAGCACAGGCTCAGAAGACTGCTTGGTTACTCTTAAATGTATAAACCTGCCCTTTGCATGTTAATTGACCATTCTGTACTTCAGTTACTCTTTTATAATATAGATAAAATTAGAGTTATTGCATAAGGTTTATATCACTTATACTTATGGAGCTTTTAGAAAAGTAACTGGCATATATTGTATTCAAAATATTAGTTGTTTTTGTTGTCATTATTATTGCCATTATAAATATTATTATATTGGAACTACTGTCTTTATATTATTACACAAAGTTAGACTTTCACTCTCTCCAAGCATTGGGATGACCACCTGGTTTTCTTTCATTGTGATTGGTACTGATATGCCCATTTTCTAAGACAACATACATGATTGAATACTGATGATAATTTTATTTTCATTCCATATTTCGTGGGATCCAGAATCCTTGCCAAGTTTGAGTACTTAAGCTTCAACTTCTCTAGGAAAACCATGTATTCCTTCTCTCTATGGCATTACTTCTTTTATAGGCACTGCCACAGATAGGGCTGCAGCTTGGTTTGATTATTTATTAGTAGACTTCAATATACTTCCAAGTCTTTTGGCATGGCTTGCTTATCTCTGGAAGACTTTACATACATAAGATTCATTGCCCCTCCCTTATCATTTCTTGCAAGTTTTTTGTTGAAAAAACTGGGTACCTTGAACTACAGAGTTACTCACAGTCTGTATTTTGTGTTTTACATTCCCAGAGTTTCTTTTAAGACGTTCTTTGGTAATTGTGTTTACTGTGAATTGGTACTTTGATCTAGAGCTCTCCCTGTCCAATATGATTGCCACTAGCTACATGTGGTTATTTAAATGTAAATTATTTAACATTAAATAAAATTAAAATTTCAGTTTTTCAGTCACACTAGCCACAAATGAGTATTCAATATCCACATGTAGTTAATGATTTCCATACCAGACATTGAAGATTTAAAATATATCCATTATCACAGAAGGTTTATTGGACAGCACTGATCTACATACTTGATCTTCCTCAGGTTGATTTCCTTCATTTAGCAAATTTACTTCTAAGGACGTATTGTACACTTCCATTGGGAATTTTAATTAAATCATTATAAGTCTTACAATCAGTTTAATTTAGTAGTCATCTGAATAATCAAATTATATCTCTTCATAAATAAGCATTTAAAAATTCTTAAGTAAAATGCAACTAAAATTGCATAGACCAGATTACAAAGTTTGGAAAATTGGGGAAAAAAATAGAAGAGATTACTGACAGAAGATTGCAACAGAGAACCATGGTTAATTCAAAAGTTTCTAATATCTGAAAAAAATGGGAATGATCTTCAACTTTGCTACATCCTTGCTTTGTAAGCCAGAAAGAATAAGTTTTCCTGTCATACAAATAATAATGATATGGATGAATGTTGAAATACCATATTGAGTGAAATAAGTCATACACAAGTACAAATATTGTATAATTTCACTGATATGAAATAATTACATTAAGCAAATTCATAGAGTCAGAAACTAGAATGCAGGTTACAAGGAGCAAGGAGTAAGATAGGGAATGTGGAGTTAATGTTTAATTGGTACAGAGTTTCTATTTGGGTTGAAGGAAAAGCTTTGGTAATGGATGGTGGTGATGGTAATACAACATTGTGCATGTAATCAACACTACTTAATTATATTTCTGAATGTGGTTAAAAGGGAAAATTTAGGTTGCATATATGTTGGTAAAATAAATATTAAAAAAACATAGAGCTGTATAACACAAATCTTAATATAAATGATTGACTGTAGTTACTAGTATAATTATAATAATATTGTTTCATCAATTGTTACAAAGCACCAAAATAATGCAAAGTATTCATAGGAGGGAAAACTGTATGTATGGAGGGTATATGCGAGGACTGTATTTTCTGCATGATTTTTCTCTAAACCTACAACTTCTCTAATAAAAAATAAATGAAATAAAAAATTTAAAAAGTAATACTAATGGGAATCATTTCATAAACTTGAGAAGATTACCTGACACAACTAATCTAAAACACTTAGCACAGGGCAAATGCTAGATAAATGATTATTCATATTGATATTGATACCAAGAAAGGGCCATTAATATTTTATTGCATAAACTATGAAAATTTCCTTGTGATTTGAACTGAAGATGACCAAATGAAAAGAGATTCAAATGTACATGCAAAATGAATGTAATTTTATGGAGTGGTGATACTTTTATCACATTTAAAAATTTATGCAATTTTCATGTTTTAATTAAAAATTTTTAGGGTTGGGGAAAGGCACAAAAATAGGAGATGTAATAGTTCCAATGACCACCTTAATATAACTCACTATCTGGCTTGTCAAACAGGCTTTGCCTTTGTACAATATTCTATTATGTAAAATTCTATGAAGTTAATGGCTTCTCCCTCTATGTCAGGTGAAATCAATGTCAGCATTATCCCTATGACAAGAATCATTACTACCTTTTCTGTAATTCTCCATTGCTAAAATGAAGCAGACTCTTTGACTCTTAATTTATATGTCAGAGGAATAGATACAACTTTAATAGAATTTTTTAAAAATGCAATGATAAGAGTAGTTTTAAAGTTCAAAATATACAGTGTTATTTAAGTAACAGGCATTTTTATAAAATTTTTAAATTACTGCTGAATTTAAGTGGAAAAGAAATTTAAAAGGTGTTGTGATATTCAGCAGTACCCCTTTACCTAGCTGAAGACAAATCATAAAGAGCAATTTATTTAAAATTGAACATGCTTCAAACACTGGTTGCATAATGGGCAATAAATAATACTAAGCTGATTGGTGTTAGAGATGGCAGGTGGGAGGAATGGGGTTTGGTAATTGGATGATGGCCACAGTAGTGAGGGATAGGGCCTGATTCATTAAGTGATGTGGAGAGAAAATGTTTTGATGGACACTATAACATTCATCCAATCTTAAGGTATGAGACTCTTAATCTTTTATATCATCAGTTTTAGATCCTTAAAGAATGCATTAAATTGTGCTCAGAGCTCTTCAGTAAAGTGAAGCAATATGTAATTTGACATCAAAAGCATATGTCCATTATCACCAAATGATATTTCTCTCTTTATATTCTGATGTACTGTTTGAAAGTATTGGTTTCCAACCTCTGAAACTACAGTTTAAAAGTTTTTGAAAAACTGTCCTACTTCTTCAATAAGCTAACTATGGAATTTATTTAATTACAATTGTGATAAGACGTGTTCCTACATTCCTCTGTCCCACTCAGTACCAGAAATGAGGACTACCCTTCCACACTGCCACTGTCCATCTTGGGAAAACAGACCCACTCCACGTTTGGAAGAGATCACTTACGAGAGTCTTGGGCTATTAACAAGGAGAGGGTAGGTTAAATAGAGGCGAGCAAACTTTTATACATGGAAAATAAGAACAGCATGGTTTAGGTGACATGATGGTTTACTCAATTGGAGTCTCTGCTTCCATTTGGTTCCTTGGCTCTGTTTCCCAAAAATCATTATACTCTTAGAACTTGAATTCTCATCTCTCATGGAGATCTCATAGTCAGGACTCTTTCTCTAGCTTCTACTTCCTTAGAGCCTCAAACTCTTTTTCTTACTTCTCACCAAAATAAAGCACATTTGATTTTTCCAGGGAAGTTCATTGTCTTCTTCTCCATTACCTTTATATTACTTTTTAAGCCATACACTCAGTTTCTGCTAAGTTTAGGAACTTTTGTTTGATTCTTAGCATAATTTAAAAGCAAACAAAAACCTAGAATTAAAAATAAATACCTTGTACATTCCTCAAATGTACTAGAGAAAGAATGGAAAATATTGAGAGACAGGAGGCGTAAATTAAAAAAATAACATGTTAGGATCTTAAAACTCATTTCAAAATAACTCTTTAGCATTATTTCTCTAATTAATTTACCCTAAAATAACTTATTATGTGCTGTCTTTAAATCTCACAGACTTAGGTGAAATTTCATGAAAGGAATATAAAACTCATTTATTTTCTGTTCAAAATATCATTGTTTTAGGAGAAAAACTGTACAAAACACAGAAGTGATTGACAATCAGCCTGGTTCTATGAACAGGACTTGTTGAAGTTCACTGTAGAACATTGTTAGTAGTAATTATGTTTCCTTGGCAATAGAGACTGTTATGAATGATAATATTTCCCATAAATCTCAATTTATGATAAGTCAACCTATTATATCTGACATTTCTTTTTCCCTGGAAACTTATTTTTGTGTCATTTCACTTCTGATATATATTTATCGATAAAATCATACAGTTTAATTTTTCACTTAGGATAAATGTTGTTAAGTACATTTTCCTTTCCCTAAGTAATACCCTAAATAGGACCACAAGAACAAAGATTACCACATAGAAAATTATCTTTAAAAGTTACATATGAAACACATAAGTAGGTAGAAATTAAATACTGATTTTCAAAATCAAATCTCATAATATTTATGCCAGTGACAAATATGATACAAAGAACCCTGGGCTATCTTTCTGGCATAGAGTAATTCCCATAGTTCAAGTAACATTGCAAAAGTCTAAGGAAAATGTGTAATATTTATTTATAAATATTTTCCTTACATAAGGTCTCTTAAGAAAAAGAAAAAGAAAAAGAAAAAAAAAAAAAAAAAAAAAAAAAAAAAAAAAAAAAAAAACAAGAGCAATAACAAAGGAAATAGTGAATTCAAAATTGTCCTAATATCTAAGAAAGCCTAAATAAATGGAAGAATATTGCATGTTCATGGATTGGAAAACTAAACATCATTAATAAGTCTATTCTACCCAAATTGATTTTCAGATTTAGCACAATTCACATAAAAATTACAACAGAATTTTTACTGAACTGGAAAAGCCAATTAGCAAATTTATTTGAAAGGGCAAGAAACTCCAAATAGCCAAAAAAAATATTGAAAAAGAAAAATGAAATTGGAGAAATCACACTATCTGACCTTAAAGCATATTAAAAAGCTACAGTGGTCAAAATTGCATGGTATTGGACAAGAATAGACATACTGACCAATGGAAGCGAATTGAGAGTTCTGATACAGACCCACAGATACATGGCCAACTGATATTCAACAAGGCCACCAAACCCACTCAACTGGGACAGAATAGCCTCTTCAACAAATGGTGCTGGGAGAACTGGATATCCATATCCAAAAAAATGAGAGAGGATCACCATCTCATGCTCTATGCAAAACTTAATTCAAGATGGAGCAGAGGCCTAAATATAAGAGCTAAGACCATAAAGTTCCTAGCAGATAATGTAAGTAAGCATCTATGAGATCTTGTAGTAGGAAATTGCTTCATAAACTTTACATCCAAAGCATGAGCAGCAAAAGAAAAACTAGATAAATGGGACCTCCTCAAAATTAAGACCTTTTATGCTTCAAATGACTTTGTCAAGGAAGTGAAAAGGCAGCCTACTGAATGAGAGAAAATGTTAGGGAACCATTTATCCTATAAGTGTCTAATATCCAGCATATGTAAAGATATCCTACATCTTGAAAATAAAAAGACAAACAGCTCATTTTTTAAAATGGGCAAGAGATTTGAATGGGATAAATGGTATTGCAGTGTGAGGGTGAGCAGTGTTGGGGAGTGGGTTGGACTATCCACTGAAATTGAGGAAGCACTAGAGGAAGGAACAGGTGAATTCTTGAGAGGTGGAGGTCTGTGGTTGAAAATGCAACTGTGGGAATGTTCTTTTGGCAAATATGGCAGGGGAGGGTCACTAGAGCAGGATATCAGTGGTGGGAGGATTTGTGGGAAAGGGTGCTCCTGGCACATGCATCTATGGAAAATAAATGTGTTTGTTTTGTCGGAGGGTTTTAACTCAGTGGGTGGAGACCCACACAATAAACCACAAAATATTATACTCCCTTCCTGGGGAGTCCTGCTACATTCTCAAACAGAGGGGCAAGAATATCTTGAGGGCATAAGCAGTGCCTAATAAAAGAAAACAGAGCAATATTTCAAGCCTTCAATATTAATGCATGTAACTATGAACCTCATTCTTGTAATAATGAAACATAGCCTAATAATAACTGTTTTCTAAAGTTCCCTCCTGAAAACCTCCTTATTACTCAAATGTGGCCTCTCTCTCAGCCAAACTCAGCAAATAAATGTACTGCCTTCCCCACCCCACTCAGCATGAGACATGAATCCAGGGAATGAGCCTCCCTGGCACCAAGGGAATAATATCAAGCACCAATCAGTGATGCATTTGAAAAAAGACCTTGATTAAAAGTGGTAAACATCAAATACAAAAGAGTTTTTATGGCTAAGATATTTCCCTGCACATGATTCTACCACCCCTTTTATTTGAGCCTATAATTATCATTATACCCATTAAATATATGTCTCAGAGACTTACATTTTTGGTTTGTTCATATGCCAGTTGAGCCCTGAATCTCTAAAGATTTGTAGCCAACACCTACTTTTCAGAACATTGGACTCACCTGGAACAACTAACAAAATGATGATAATGGGCAATCCCATCCCCAAAACACAAAGAGTATCTACAACTGCAAGCAAAACAATTCTTTCCATCTGCCCCATAATATATAAATCCCCCTCTCATTCTGAGGCAGAGTGGGCATCACCATCCCAAAATCCTCAAGGTTGAAGAATGAACCAATAAAAGGAGAGAATGTAACCATGGATAAAGTAAACTTATTAATAGTGCAGTAATGGAAGAAAATATAACTTTGTTATGAAGATAGTGGTTACCAGAGGTTCTGAGGGGAGAAAGAGGGAATAATAGGTGGAATGCAAGACATTTTTAGGGCATTGGAATTAAGTATAAACCACACTAGAGACCTTGGTTAGTAGCAATGCTTCAGTATTTATTCATCAATTGCAACAAATGTATCACAGAATTGTAAGATGTTATCAATAAGGGAAGATGTGGGAAAGGAGGGGTTACATTGGGATCCCTTATACTTTCAATGTAACTCTTCTGTAATCTAAAATCTCTTTAAAAATAAAGTTTATTATATTAAAGAAAGAAAAAACAAGAACAATAACAAATAGTGAATTCAACATTGTACTAATATCTAAGGTGTTATTTAACAGAATCCTAAAATTCATTTATAACCAGTTAGATGATGTTGCTCCTTTCTAAATATCTAACATACACTGTTTCCCTACAGCTTGGAAAATTTGCTTGTTTAACTCTATCTGAAATAGAGTTAGTTTAAGTTTTCTAACTATTTATATTTATTTTTATGAATTTTCCCAACCTTGTAAAATTAATTATATATATTTTAATATATAGGACATCAACATAATTCTAAAAGTAAAACCATCTCAAAAGTTTGATAGATCAATGAAACAAACTAGAGAGTCCAGTAATAAAACTACACATATATTTTCAATAGAAGTTTGGGAATTTTGCCCTGGAATTTCAAGAGGAGAGACTTCACAAGAAACTGGACAAACAATATATATATGATAAAATTTAATCTTAATGCTAATTTTATACAATATATGAAAATTCATTTGAAGTGGATCACGAATATAATATATAAGCTTGAAAATAAAGCTACTATAATGAGACACAGAAAATATCTTTGTGACCTTGTGTAGGCCAAGTTTTCTTAGGCCAGAGAAAGAAATAATTATAATTTTTAAAAAAAGGATTTTTATCATAATTATATACTTTGTTAATCAAAAGACACCATTAAGAAACTGAAGATAGATTTGAGAGAAAATACTCATACACACACATATTATATACTTATATGACAAAACATGGGCATCCAGAGTATATAAATGACTTCTACAAACCAATGAAAAATAAAAAGTAAACACAAATGTTCAATTAAAATTAGCAATAAACTGGAATGGATAGTTCTCAATAGAAGATTTAGAAATACCCAATAGAGCCAATAGCTCATAGAAAAATGCTCATCCTCACTAGTCAACAAGGAAACACAAATTAAACCCAGAGTGAGGTACAATTCACTCTCGCTATAATAACTAACATTTCACAAACTGAGAACACTGTATTGAACATTTGGAACTACTGGAACTCTCATTCATTGATGGCGGATAAGTAAAACTGTTCGACCGCTTTGGTAAATGCCTTGGCAGTTTCTCATACAATTAAAAATGTAGTTACTTATAAGAAGGAGTTAAAACAGCTGTGGTGATGTCTTCAGAGTGGAAGCAAAGAAGTGACCCAGGCTAAATTCCTTTCCATCATAAAAACGGGACCACAGAACTCCAAGTAAGGTTTTGCTAAGTGGATGATCCTATTTTATGGACTGTCCTCTATAGGATATTCCTGTTTAAAGCATGTGTATGTAAATATAACTAGAATCTATAGATTTAGGAAGCATGGGCTTCTGAAAATGTCTTGTGTGCTTCTGAGGTATACAATGATGATCACTACAAGGCACAAATCTGTTCTGCTGTTTGAGGTAAACTTGTAAAACCTCACCTGAAGTCCTAATCTGTTTTTCTGGGGCAGAGAGTGCATGTGCAGTACAGAAAGGCAGGGTTTGGGGAGCTGCCACTAATGCACCAGTCATCTTCCCTTATTTGCCTGCATCGTTGAAATAATTAGAAAAACTCTACTGAGTACAATCTCTGATTCTTTTAAGTCTGATTTAACTATCCATTCTTTTGTGTTGACTCACTATTTGAACCCAGCAGTTCCACTCAAAATTATTTTAGAAAGACAAATGAAAATATATGTCCACAAAAAATTATTCAAGAATGTTTGTAGCAACTCTAATCAAAATAGTACCAAACTGGAAACAATCCAAATGCCCATCAATAATCACCAATAGGAAAATGTATAAAGAAATTTTAGTATATTCATATAATGGAATACTCCTCCTCAACAACCAAAAATAATAAAAATAAACTGCAAACGGACATACCAACAACAATTGACCTCCAGCTATATCATTTTGTTGGGCAAGAGAAGCCAAATATAAAAAAGACATATGTATGATTCCATTTACATGAAATTTTAGAGCAAGCAAAACTCAACAGCCATGATAGAAACCAGATCAGCTCTTGACTAGAATAGGGAAGAGAGAAGTTTGTAGCATCATGTTAATGTTCCATATCTTTCTGGAATGCAAAGGTGTTTCCATGAGTGCATACATTTATCAAAATCATTTGACTGTTACTTAATAGCTGTGATTTTTGTGTGTGTGTGTAAACTATATCTCAATAAGGGTTAATAAAATACTTAAATGTGTATTCAGGAAGTGAGTACTCTTCACACTCATTCCTTGGAGATAGCTAATTTTTTTTTCAGTTTCTTGCTTTATATTACTTGTTTTTTGTTTTTTTTTTTTATAACAATAACAACAATGACATAAACAGATTATTGTGTACCCACAGGGGGAAAGCGTACTGATATTTTATAGGACAAGAGAAACTAAATGGAATGTGCTTGAAGGAAAAATAGATCTCTGTTCAAAATACACCATTTTCACTCTCTTGCCTAGAGACTCAAGATCTCACATTTTCAGAATGATTCATTCCCATCTGCCTTATTTTAAACTTCTGCCAGTACACCTGAAAGAAAGTAAATAAAATTAAGATATGCTTTTATAGAGAGTTATTTATCTAATTGTTCATGTTGGCACCAGAATCGCTAATGTAATCTGATAGCATTAATGTCCCTTGTGAATTCAACAGAAACTGGAGGGGCCCTTAACTCTTGACTTCTTGAATATATCAAATACTTAGTAAAAATAGAGAGCAACATTTTTGGAATAAGAGCTATATGTAACAATTGAGCAATTCTTAAATATGTTGTTTGAAAAGAATCTTTAGTGTGGCTCTGACTGTTAAACTGGGGCTAGTAATAACCCTCAGTCTGGGGGCCTGAAGGAATGCCTTCTGATGTGCTTCATTTTGACTCCATTCTTCCCTGGCATGTTCTTTGTTCTGCTCTTTCTGGTCATTTCCTTCTGTGTTCTTTCCCACATCAGTCATATTTTGAGGTGTATATGTTTGTTTTAGTGCCTTACTTTACATTGTATTTGTAATGGAAGTTACTTAAATCTCAATTGCACTTTAATCGTGATCTTTGTGCACATACACCTTCTAGTTTTCTCATAACAGCAAAATAACTGGATACTTGTGGAAGATTTGATATAATATGTACTTTGTATTCTGTTGGAAAGATGGGTCAAGTTAAAGAAAGGTCACAGACTTTTGATTTTTAATGCTGTAGATATAAGGCAAAGAGGCTTACAGACTAATCTTTTCAAAGAGGTGATTATTACTTTTGGAAGGTCTAAATCAAAAATACTAGTCAAGTCAATAATGGATAACATATACGGATGACTAAGGCATTGTCAGGCTAATGAACTGAGAGACTTTCTGACTTATTGCTCAATTTTAAGGCTTTTATCTTGTGAGGAGTACTGTTCCTGTTGTTAGTAAGTAATTAACCTTAAAATATAGGTGGTTCTATTCAAGAAAAAAAAAGCTAACCTTATCTACCTGGAAGCCCCCAACACTATCCCAAGTTCAGGAAGAGTTCATTCTTTTGTGTGACCTCACTCCAAGGGAGCAATCTTACAATGGAATCAAACTTTTCTTACTAAGATACCCATTCAATTATGTGCACACATTCTTTTTATAATACAAATTTAAAATTTCATAGTCAAATTAAGGTAGATATCTATTATATGATTTTAATGATATTGAGATGCTATAGCTGCAACATCAAAACAATTATTGTTGTAGGTGAATCAATGCAAATACCCTTAAAACAAGCAACTAAATGATGTCTCATAATCTTTGGTCATAAAAGCATATTTTACTTACCTCCCCTTGATATTTTCATTAATTTATAGATTATAAATACCTTGAGAGACTGGAGATCTACTTCTCGCTTATTTTCCCATGACTTACAAGTCAAAGGAATATATATTTTGCAGGGTGTTTTTTAGTTGAACTTCCTCACATATTTTTTATTGATCACCTATCCATACAAATTATGTATTATTTGACCTTCTTTTCATTGCTACTTGTCTCCTACTCAAAATCATTTCTTTTTTGCTTCATTTCACTGAAAAACATTTCTGCCCTATCAGTTCACTCTCTTCTCTGTACAGCCAACCCTATTTCTGGTGATTCTGCATCTGCATAGATAAATCATAAAATTTCTGACCATATCTAGACACTTTCAGTTCCAGTGACTCTTCCAATATTTCACCTCAACCAACTACTTTCAAGGTCTTATCTTATATCTTGATATTACTAGTATGTGCACCATTTTAAGATCTTCTACATTTCATGTTTCTGAAGCTCTGATCACCACCTATTAATGGATAAAAAAATATGAGCCAGGTTCTGGGAAGATGGCATTGGAGTAAGTAGGCAGGACTCAATTATCTCACAAAAACAACAGAGAAAAAGCCAAAAGCTGTCCAAGGGAACTTCTTTGATGGTCAGCAGTCCAGGTCAGTGCTACACAACTCCTAGGGAGATGAGGGACAAAGAGACAAAGAACCCGAATCAA
>JAQZBX010017559.1:0-35440 GCA_029593785.1 Cabassous unicinctus | reverse complement strand
ACCTTGAAACATATTACAAAGCTACAGTGGTCAAAACAGCATGGTACTGGCATAAAGATAGACACATCGATCAGTGGAATAGAATTGAAAACCCAGAAATAAACCCTCACTTATACAGTCAACTGGTTTTTGACAAACCTACCAAGCCCACACTACTGGGAAAAAACAGTCTCTTCAACAAATGGTGTTGGGAGAACTGAGTATCTATAAGCAAAAGAATGAAAGAGGACCCCTATCTCAACCCCTATACAAAAATCAACTCAAAATGGATCAAAGATCTAAATATAAAAGCCAGGACCATAAAACTACTAGAAGAAAATGTAGAGAAACATCTTCAAGGCCTTGTTGTAGGTGGTGGTTTCTTGGACCTTACACCTGAAGCATGTGCAACAAAAGAAAAAATAGATAAATGGGACCTCCTCAAAATTAAACACTTTTGCACCTCACAGGACTTTGTCAGAAGGGTGAAAAGGCTGCCAACTCAATGGGAAAAAATATTTGGAAATCACATATCTGATAAGGGTTTAATATCCAGGATATATAAAGAGATGTTACAACTCAACAATAAAAAGAAAAACGACCCAATTAAAAAATGGGTGAAAGACTTGAATAGACATTTCTCCAAAGAAGAAATACAAATGGCAAAAAAACACATGAAGAAATGCTCAGCATCACTCATGATTAGGGAAATGCAAATCAAAACTACAATGCGATATCATTTTACACCTATCAGAATGGCCACTATTAAAAAGACAGAGAACTACAAGTGTTGGAGAGGATGTGGAGAGAGAGGAACACTTCTTCACTGTTGGTGGGAATGCAAAATGGTACAACAACTATGGAGGACTGTTTGGCAGTTCCTAAAGAAGTTGAATATAGACTTGCCATGTGACCCTGCAATACCACTACTGGGTATATACCCAGAAGAACTGAGAGCAGTGACACGAACAGACATCTGCACACCGATGTTCATAGCAACATTATTCACCATTGCCAAAAGTTGGAAGCAACCCAGGTGTCCATCAACAGAAGAATGGATAAACAAACTGTGTCTATTCACACGATGGAATATTTTGCAGCTGTAAGAAGAAATGAAGTCATAAAGCATATGGCAACATGGATGAATCTGGAGGACATTATGCTGAGTGAAGCAAGTCAGACACAAAAGGACAAATACTGTATGAATGCATTACTATGAACTAAATATATTGTGCAACATATTGTTTGATCCACACACACACACACACACACACACACAAATTTTATATGTATCCCTTACATTTAAGGGAGAAATGTATATATTTATTCATCTGTGTTTACTTTTTAGTTTTTAATTGTTTATATTTTCGATTATTAAATATACAAATAAAGTTAAGAGGAAAAAAAAGGAAAAAAAGAATAAATCCATTCAAAGCGTAAAATCAAAGTGTAAAATACATGCAATTTTACCATATTTGTACTTCATATGAGGTTTTGCAATATTATGCAGTCCCATGTTACATTTTTAAGCTTTCCTTCTAGTAACATACATGTCCTTAGACTTTCCCTTTCAACCATTATCAGACTTATATAATAGCTCTGCTAGTTACAAGCACTATGGTGTGCTTTCCATTCCCTACCCTCATTCTATTTTCTGGTGACCTATATTCTAATTATTAACTCCATGAGTTTACACAATATATAGTTTATAATCATAATCATATTATTTGTCCTTTTGTGTCTGTTTCCCTCACTCAACATAATGTACCTGGCTCATCCATGTTTTCATATGCTTCACAACTTCATTTCTCCTTACAGTTGTATAATATTCCATCGTGTGTTTACACTACAGTTTATCTATTCATCAGTTGATGAACACCTATTTTTTCTTTTGTTGCTCTTGGTTTGGGTGTAAGGTTTAAGAAACTACCACTAACTATAAGACGTTGAAGATGTATTTCTACATTTTCTTCTAGGAGTTTTATGGTTGTTACTTTTATATTTAAATCCATGATCCATTTTGAGTTAATTTTTGTATAAGGTGTGAGAAAAGGGTCCTCTTTCTTTCTTTTGGAAATGGATATCCAGTTCTCCCAGGACCATTTGATGAATAGACTTCTGGCCTAGCTGGGAGGGCGGAGAGCTTTGTCAAAAATCACTTGACTAGAGATGTGACGGTCTGTTTCTGAGAACTTGATTCAGTTCCATTGGTCAATCTGTCTTTCTTTCTGCCAGTACCATGCTGTTTTTACCACTGTAGTTAAGTAAATTTCTTTAAAGTCAGAAAGTGACGGTACCCAACTTCATTTTTCTTTTTTAAGACGGGCTATTCTGGGCCCCTTAACTTTCCAAATAAATTTGATAATTGGTTTTTCCATTTCTTCAAAAAAGACTGTTGGGTTTTTTCCTGGAATTGCATTGTATTTATTAATCAGTTTGGGTAGGACGGACTTCTTAATGATATTTAGTCCTCCAATCCATGAACTTGAAATGTTGTTCCATTTATTTAAGTCTTCTTTGGTATCTTTTAGCAGTGTTTTATAATTTTCTGAATACAGGTCCTTTATGTCCTTGGTTAAGTTTATTCCTAAATATTTGATTTTTTAATCACTATTATAAATAGCAATTTTTTTTATTTCCTCCTCAGATCACCTATCAGTAGTGTATAGAAACGCTACAGATTTTTGCATATTAAGATTGTATCCTGCCACTTTAATGAACCCATCTATTAGTTCTATTACCTCTGTTGTGGATTTTTCAGGATTTTCTAGATATAGGATCAAATCATCAGCAAATAGCAAAAGTTTTACTTCTTCCTTTCCTAGTCGGGTGTCTTATTTCTTTATCTAGCCTAATTGCTCTAGGTAGAACTTTCAGCACAATATTGAATAGCAGTTGTGACAGTGGGCATCCTTGTCTTGTTCCTGATCTCAGCAGGAAAGTTTTCAGGCTTTCAACATTGAGTACAATGCTAGGTGTAGGTTTTTCATATATGCACTTTACCATGCTGAGAGAGCTTGTTTCTAGTCCTATCTTTTGGAGAGTTTTTATATCAAGAAAAGATGCTGTATTTTGTCAAATGTGTTTCTGCATCAATCAAGAGGATCATGTGATTATCTTCTTCAGTTTATTAATGTGGTTTATGACAGTAATTGATTTTCTGGTGTTGAACCACCCTTGCATACCTTGGATAAATCCCACTTGATCATGGTGTATAGTTCTTTTAATGTGCTTTTGGATTTGGTTTGCAAGTATTTTTCCATTGATATTCATTAGAGATATTGGTCTGTAATTTTCGTTTTTTTGTACTATATCTGATTTTGGTGTTAGGATGATGTTGGCTTCATAGAATAAGTTTAGTAGCATTCTTTTCTGTTCAATTTTTTTGGAAGAGCTTGAGCAAGATTGGTATTAGATCATCTTTGAATGATTGGTAGAAATCACCTGTGAAACCATCTTTGGGGTGTTTTTAATGACTGTTTCAATCTCTTTACTTGTGATTGGTTTTGTTGAGGTTTCTATTTCTTCTAGGGTCAGTGTAGGTTGTTCGGGTGTTTCTAGAAATTTGTGCATCTCATCTACATTGTCTAGTTTTTTTGGCATAAAGTTGTCATAGTATCCTCTTGTTATCTCTCTTATTTCTGTGGGGTCAATGGTAATGCCCCCCTCTCATTTCTGATATTATTTATTTGCATCTTCTCTCTTTCTTTTCTTTGTCATTCTAGCAAGGGTTTGTCTATTTTGCTGATCTCTTCAAAGAACCAATTTTTGGTTTTGTTGATTCTATTGTTTTTCTGTTCTAGATTTCATTTATTTCTGCTCTGATCTTTACTATTTCTTTCCTTCGGTTTGTTTCAGGATTGGTTTACTGTTATTTTTCTAGTTCCTCCAGATCTTCAATTTTAGCACTTCCTTCTATTTTAGTGTAAGCAATGAGAGCTATAAATTCCCTCTCACCACTTCATTTGCTGTGTTCCATAGGTTTTGATATGTTGTGTTCTCATTTTTATTCATCTCAAGATATTTACTGAATTCTCTTGCAATTTCTTCTTTGACCCACTGATAATTTCAGAATGTGTTGTTTAATCTCCAAATATTTGAGTATTTTCCCTTTTACCATCCATTATTGATTTCCAGTTTCATTCCATTATGATCAGAGAAAGTGTTTTGTATAATTTCAATCATTTTTATTATTATCATTTTAAATTTTTTCTTGTGACCCAACAATTGGTCTATCCAGGAGAAGGATCCCTGAGCTCTTCAAAAGAATATATATCCTGCTGTGTAATGCTCTATAAGTGTCTGTTAGGTAGTTCACTTATCATATTATTCAAGCTCTCTGTTTCTTTATCCTCTGTCCAGATATTCTATCCAATACTGACAGCAGTGTATTGAATTCCCCAATTTTGATTGTAGAGACATCTATTTCTCTCTGCAGTTTTGCCAGTGTGTGCATCATGTATCTTGGGACACCCAAGTTAGGTGAATAAATACTTAGTACAGTCATTTCTTTTTGGCGAATTGCCCATTTTACTAATATATAATGACCTTCTTCATCCCTTATAGCATTTTTGCATATAAAATCTATTTTTTCCAATATAAGTATTCCTACTCCAGCTCCTCTTTATTGTATTGGTATGGAATATCTTTTTCCAAACTTCCACTTGCAACCTGATTGTGTCCTTACATCTGAGTAGAGTCTCTTGTAGACAGCGTATACATGGTTCATATTTTTTTAATCAGCTCTATCAGTCTATGTCTTTTGATTAGGGAGTTTATGCCCTTAACATTCAATGTTATTACTGTAAAGGCATTACTTACATCATGCACTTTTTCCTCTGGCTCTCTGTTGTCTTTTTAC
This sequence comes from Cabassous unicinctus, assembly GCA_029593785.1. Taxonomy (NCBI): domain Eukaryota; kingdom Metazoa; phylum Chordata; class Mammalia; order Cingulata; family Chlamyphoridae; genus Cabassous; species Cabassous unicinctus. Next base: position 30,600 of record JAQZBX010017559.1, on the reverse strand, counting down.
TAATGTGTCTTTTTACCCTTTAGTTTATTCTTCCTAATATTCTTCATTCCTACATTCTTTTCCAAGTTTCTTGCCCTTGCTTTTTCCTTTCAGTCTGCAGCACTCCCTTTAGTATCTATTGTAATTCTGGTCTTTTGGTAACACACTATATCAGTTTTTGTTTGTCTGTGAAGACTTGAACTCACCTTCAGTTTTGAAGGAGAGTTTTGCCAGATACAGAATTCTTGGCTGGCAGTTTTTCTCTTACAGTACCTTAAATACATCATATGACTTTCTTCTTTACTCCATGGTTTCTGATGGGAGGTAGGCACTTAATCTTACTGAAGTTCTCTTTGCTTTTCTCTTGCTGCTTTCAGAATCCTCTATCTCTGATATTTGTCATTCTGAATAATGGATGTCTTGGAGTAGGTCTATTCAGATTTATTCTGTTTATGGTGTGTTGTCCTTCTTGGACATTGATATTTATGTCGTTCACAAGGGTTGGGAAGTTTTCAGTCATTATTTCCTCAAATATTCTTTCTGCCCTTTTCCATTCTCTTCTCCTTCTGGGACATTGATAATGTGTACATTTGTGTGTTTTGGTTTTCATTCAATTCCCTGAGATCCTGTTCCATTTTTTCCATTCTCTTTTCTTTCTTTCCTCCTGTCTTTTCCAGTTACAATGCTCTGTCTTCAAAATCACTAATTCTCTCTTTGAGCAATGCAAATCTGCTCTTATGTGCCTCTAATGCATTTTTAATCTCATCCATTTTGTCTTTCATTCCCATAAGCTCTGTTAATTTTCTTTGCAGTCTTTCAAATTGTTCTTTATATTCACCCAGTGGCTTCTTAATATCCTTTTATCTTTAGTCATATTTTCTTTCAATTCTTTGAATTGGTTTAGGATATTTGTGTGATTGTCATTTATTAGTTGTCTTAAATCCTGTGTCTCTTCAGGATATTTGGTTTGTTCCTTTGGTTGAGCCATCTCTTCCTGTTTCCTAGTATGGATCGTAATTTTTTACTGATGTATAGGCATCTGAATATGTTGGTGAATATATTCTGTTGGCCAATTTCACACTCCTGCCTCGTTTCTTTTTCTCACAGCTCTTCTTTAATTTTTGCTCCAACTTACTCTAATTCTCTAAAATTTCCCAGCTTAAGTTATCAAAATTGAGCCAGGGATTCCCTGATGGGGCACTGATTTTCTCTCAGGGGTCTTACGAGAGACTTAAAAGCTGTTTTTCTCCATGCAATTTCCTCATCGGCCAGCAGATGATGTTAGTCAGAGAACCTTTCCAAAGAGGTGTTTCCTTCAATGTCAGCTTTCCAGTGTTTCTGGTCTGACCAGAGCCAAAATTCAAAGTGGAATCTGCTGGCAGAATTCCACTGAAGAGAAGCCCTCTGATTCACCCTCTCTCCCTCTCTCTTCCCTTTTAACAGCTGACAGGGAGGAAGATATATGTTACTCTCTTTGTCAGCTGCAGTGAACCAGGGGTTTTATCAAGGCTTAATGTCTTGAGGGTAGGGAATGAGAGCCCTTCCTGGACTTGTGGGGATTTGGTAACTCATGTTTGTTATTTTGGATTCTTTGTTTCTCTGTCCCTCACCCACCTGGGAGTAGTATAACACTGTCTTGGTCTGCTGAGCCCCAAAGCAGGTCCTTCAGTGAACTTTTGGCCCTTTCTTTGTTGATTTTGATAGCAGTTTGAGTCCTGCCTGCCTACTCCAATGACATCCTCCCAGAACTCCTGATGCCTTCTTTCAAAGAAGGGGTGATGATGTTGCAAAATAGATAATTTGAGGCACAATATATGGTGCCTCAAATGAATAAATTATCAAATGAATAAATTGTGAATGAAAACAGGATATCTTGTCAGAATTGTTCAAATTATACATACTCTGTAGTTGCATATTCCACCATGGCATATGTCTAACCTGACCTTCAAGTTCTTTAAATTTGTGGGGATTTAGTTCCAAGATCAGTTTCTAAATTTTAGAAAGGTCACATATAAATCACCACAGATGATATTTTATACTTCAGTTCATAGCATGACACTTGTGTATATATTGTATGACATGCAACTCTATAACTATAACAGGGAGTCTTAAATAAAACTGAACTATGATATCCAACAGTAGTAATTAAACTTCAGTGAAATACATTGTGCTACAGGAACAGTTTGCCTTTCGAAGTATCCTAATTATCCCCTCATGTTTTATACCTCAAACAAAAACATAAATCAGGTATAGAGAATATAAAGACCAGACATCCAAGAAATGCTAAAAAATTCAATGAAAATTTTGAATACTATGTTTATACATAATGCCATCAACATCATCCAGTTATTTAAGTAAATAAGGTTTCCAATGAATTTTTTCAGTTTTATCTAGGAACTGGTCATGCTTAAAAGTTCTTACAGGTGAATATTTGTAAGTTTTTTCTAGAATAACCTATTTTTGTATTATTTTCTGTAAACTTGAAGCAGTTCTTGTTGTTTATATTAGTAACAAATAGGATACAAAATTCAAGCATTATCCATAAGATAATCCCCTTCAAAAAATGATGGGTTGGGAAGCAGATGTGGCTCAAGCAGATGGGCCCCTGCATCCCACATGGGAGGCCCCAGATTCGGTACCCAGTGCCTCCTAAAGGAAGCAACCAAGACAGCAAGCTGATGCAATGGGCTGGTGCGGTGAGCTTGACACGACAAGATGACATAATGAAGAGACACAATGAGAAAACACAATGAGAGACATGACAAGCAGGGAGCAGAGGTGCCTCAAGTGATGGACACCTCCCTGCCACATATGAGGTTCCAGGTTTGGCTCTCAGTGCCTCCTAAAAAGAAGATGAACACACAACGAACAGACACAGCTAGCACAGACAATGCGGGGGTGGGAGAAAACAATAAATCTTAAAAAAAAAAAGATGGGCTATGCTAATGACCGAAAATCATCACTAAAGTTTAAGGCTTCGAAGACCATATAAACTTAGGCCACACCATAGCTGCTATAAGAATCAAACTGTAAAATCTCACAAGATGTATCTATCTTCATGAGAAAAGTTAAAAATGAATGGCTACAAATTATCACACTGTAGATAGATTTTAGTAGCATAACTAGGAAGTTAAAAGAGAAAAGACTAATGCTTGGGTCCCACTCCCAGGGATTCTGATTTAATTGGTATAACATGTAATTGGGCATTAGGATTTTTCAAAATTCTCAGATGATTCTAATATGTAGCCAAGTTTGAAAATTTCTGGGTTAGAGAATCCTGAAATCTTTCTCCCAAGAAATGAGTGACTTTTCTGAAATAACAATAAAAAAATCTGTTTTCTTTAATAACTGTAAGTCATTATAACTTGATCTTTTTTTCTTTTTCACCTGGCAAAAAGAAACAGTATAAGTTTACAAAGAAATACCATTCATATTTGACCTAAAAATATTAGACTTCAATATTTTAAATAGCATAAATAAAAAGTATGTTCCTAAAATGGAAACATGTATAATATGGATATATACATATGTTATATGCATATATATGTTATATGCATATATTTATATACATATTTAAGCAACACTATATAATATGCCCTTTTTTCATCATAGGAGCGGTAACAACACTTTTACATTCATCCTTAGCTTTTAGAGAAGTAAATTTTCATTTCCTAGTATAGTTATACTTCAACATAAAAGTAATGCATGCACATGAAGTAAAATTTTGAAAAACATTCAAATGACCCAAAAATTTTATAATACATTTTGCCATTATTATTATCAATATTTTCAAATATTCATAAATGTCCAAAGAACAATTTTTAATGTAACCCCAACCTAGACTTAACTGACATTATTTTTCTATATACAGTTAAAACCCTTTTGTATCCCTCCACCTTGACAAAATTCAATACTCATTCACAATAGCAAACTAGGGATAGAGAGGAATTTCCTCAAGATGATAAAGAATATCTATAATAAAACTACAGCAAACATGTTACTTAATAATGAAAAATTGGATGCTTTCCCCTTAAGATCAGGGACAAAGCAAGTAAATACCTCCCACCACTCCTATTCAACATTGTACTGGAAGTCTTAGCTAATACAATAAGACAAGAAAAGGAAATAAAAAGTATACGGGTTGAGAAGAAAGAAATAAAATTGTCTTTGCTCATAGATGACATGATTGTCTACATAAAAAATCCCAAAGAATCAACTTAAAACCTCTTGGAACCAATAAATAATTATAGTAAGGTTGCAGGACACAAAGTTATTATATAAAAATCTATTGCTTTCCTATATACCAGCAATGAAAATTGGAATTTGAAATTAAAACACAACACCAAATAATAGCACCAAAAAATGAAATATGAAGATATAGATCTAGCAACATATGTTCAAGACCTATATGAGGTAAATTACAAAACTGATTAAAGAAATCAAAGAAGAGCTAAATAAATTGAAAGATATGTTTTTGTATAGGATGATTTGATATTGCTAAAATGTCAGTTCTCCACAACTTTATGTAATCACAATCAAATCCCAATAAATTATTTTGTGGATATCACAAACTGATTCTAAAGTTTATATGGAAAGCAAAAGACCCAGAATAGTCAACACAATATTGAAGAAAAAAAAGCAAAGTTAGAGGATTTATAAAGATATAGTGATCTTGACAGTGTGGCATTAGTGAACGAATAGACAAAAAAATCAATGAAACAAAATAGAGAACCCATAAACAAACCTACACATATGTACTCAACTGATCTTTGACAAAGGAGCAAAAACAATTCAATGGAGAAAGGATAGATTTTTCAACAAAAGGTGATGTAATAAGTGGGTAGCCACATGCAAAAAAAATTAATTTAGACTCAGACCTTGCACCTTTCACAACAATTAACTCAAAATAGATCATATATTTAAATATAAGATGCAAAACTATAAAATGTCTAGAGAATAACATAGAAATTTTAGGTGACCTTAACTTTTTAAGTACAATACAAAAACATTGTCCATTAAAGAAAAAATTGCTAAGTTCATAAGTTGGATTTCATTAAAATTTGAAACTTTTGCGCTGCAAAAAGACATGGTTAAGAGATAAGATAAGCCACAGACTGGAAGAAAATATTTTCAAAAGACATATTTGAAAAAGAACTTGTATCCAAAATGTACAAAGAACTCTTAAAATTCAGCTACAAAAAAAAACACCAATTAAATGAGCAAATTATCTTAACAGACACTTACCAAAGAAGAATTACAGAAATGTCCATATAAAAAGACACCCAACATCATGTCATTAGAGAATTACAAACTAAACCAACAATGAGATACTACCACACATTTATTAGAATGACTAAAATCCAAAACACTGACAAAACCAAATTCTAGGGAGGATGGAAAGCTACAGGAATTCTAATTCATTGCTGATGAGAATGCAAAATGGTACAGTCATTTTGGAAGACAGTTTGGCAGTTTCTTACAAGGCTAAACATAGATTTACTATGCAATCCAGCAATCATGTTCCTAGATATTTATACAAATGAGGTGACTTATTTTCACACAAGAACTTACACATAATTGTTTGTAGAAGCTATATCCATAATTGTCAAGCTTGGAAACAGCTAAAATGTCCTCCAAGAAGTGTATAGGTAAGCAAGCTGGTATAGTCACATAATGGAATATTATCCAACAATAAAAAGAAGTAAGCTATCAAGACATGGAGGAGCCTTAAATGAATATTGCTAAGTGAAAGACGCCAGTCTGAAAAGACTACATAATATAAGATTCCAACTGTATGACATCCTGGAAAATGCAAAACTATAGAGACAGTAAAATGATCAGTGGTTGCCAAAGATTTGAGGGGGTGGAAAACATGGGATTTTTAGGACCGTGAATCTATTTTGAATGATACTGCAGTGGTGGATACATGACATATACATTTGTCAAAACCAAGAGAACTGTTACATAGTTTACATCAGAGTAAACCCTAATGTAAACTATGGACTTTAGTTAACAAAAACAAATCAATATTGGTTCATCAGTTGTAACAAATATACAAAACTAATGCAAGATATCAATAAAGGTGAAAGTGTATGCAGGGAGAGAGAGAGAATCTAGGAACTCTGTGTTTTCTGCTCAATTTTTCTGTAAACCTAAAACTGCTCTAAAAAAGTCTTTTAATTAATTTTTTTAAATGTAAACAATACTTAGACTTAACAGGTATGATTTTACCATATTTTCTTGACATCTTTTTAAGAAATAAGGCATTGCACTAGTAATATATATTGCCTAAGAATTACCTCCTGAAAGCCTCCTTGTTGCTCAAATGTGGTCTCTCTTTACGCCAAAACTATATAAATTCACTACCTCCCTTCCCCTCCCCGCCCCCCCCACCATGTGGGACATGACTCCCAGGGATGAAACTCCCTGGCACCGGGAGATTATTACCAAGTGCCAACCAGCAATGCCTTTGGAAAAAGACCTAGACCAAAAGGGGGAAATATTAACTACAAATGTGTTTTATGACTAAGAGATTGCAAAGCTAGATGGGAGGTCATTCCAGAGGTTACATTTATCCACGTCTCAGGAGGATCTCACTGACTTCCACAGGAACACAGTGCCTCAAGCAGGGGTACTTCTGAGGCTTTCAGAGACATCTAGAAAATATAGGCAGGGCAGACAACCCCAGGAAATCAGCACTCTGTCAGTGGGCCTTACATTGGAATATATGATAACTTATACCCTCAATGTATTGGAGTTGGACTCATTTATAATTTTCCTACACATGGTTCTTCTGCCCCTATTATTTGAACCTATAATAGCACTATACCCATTAAATATCTGTCCTGGAGACTTAAATCTTCCAGCTGTTCATATGCCGGTTAAGCCCTGAATCTCAGCAGAGTTGCAGCCAAAACCTTCTCTCTAGTTCATTGGGCTCACCCATGACAACTAACAAAAGGATGATGATGGACAATGCCCATGCCTCCCCCTCCAAAAGAGAGTATCTACTATGGCAAGCAAGACAGTTCCATCCATATGCCCCATGAGATCTAAGGCACCTCTCAATCGGAAGTAGAGCGTGCAATACCATCCCAAAATCCTCAAGATTGAGGAACAAACAAGCATAAGGTAGGAATGCAACTATGGGCTGATTGAAGGAGACTTATTATTATTCTAGTAATGGAAGAACTTGTAACATTGCTATAAAGACAGTAGTCACCAGAGGTTCTGAGGGGAGGAAGAGGGAAGAATTGGTATAACATAGCACATTTTGGGGACATTGGAATTGTTCTGCATGATATTGCAATGATGGGTACCAGCCACTACGCATTTTGTCAAAACCTATAAAATTATGCAGTGCAAAGCGTAAACAGTAATGTAAACTATAGACCATGCTTACTAGCAATGCTTCAGTATGTGTTCATCAACTGTAAGAAATGGACCACACTAACGAAAGATGTTAATCGAGGAAAGTGGGGGAGAGGTATATGGGAATCCCCTATAATTTCAATGTAACATTTATGTAATCTAAAGCTTCTTTAAAAATAAAATAAAATAAAGAAATAAGGCATTGCATATGCAGTTAAACCCTGTATATTAAAGCTTGCACACATATGCGCTCACACACACACACACACACACACACACACACACACTGCAGCCCATTTCCCAAATAGCCTTTTGGTTCCTTTTCCGTCTATTTATAAAAAAAATAATTTTACTATATATGTATGTGTAGTATATTAAAGTATAGTATAGTGTAGTATAGTATAGTATTATGATTTCTTAAACTTTTAGTTGACTTTCTCAACTAAATATGTTTAAAGTTGGAATAAAGGAAATCATACTATATACATAATTTTGTGTATACATGCTTTTTGCTTTTTCCCCTAACAGATTTTCATGATAAATCGATGTCGATAAATGTAAATCTAGCTTATTTATTTAAAATTTTATACAGTATTCTATCATCTGACCATATCAAGGTTTATTGATTTACATTTCTGCTTATGGATATTTAAATTGATTGCAGATTTGCATTTATAAACAGTACTACAAACAATAGGTCTTCCTTATACATATATATATTAATGTGCCAGGTTTTCACTAGGGTAAATATACCCAGGACTGGAATTTTAAGGTTTTAAGGTATACACATCTTCAATTTTACTAGGTGTTGGCAAATTGTTCTCCAACATGATTATACCAGTTTATGTTCTCACCAATAGCTGGCATTTAAATTTTACATTTTGGCCTGTCTGATCGTTTGAAAACTGGATCTTGTTTTACCTTGCCTTTTTCTGTTTACTAGTTAGGCTGGACATCTTTTTAAATGATTCATAGTCATTTAGGTCTCTTCTTCAGAGAACTGCCCATTAACAATTTCCAAATTTTTCAACTGGGTTTTAAGTCTTTTGCTCATTGATTGTATGAGTTCTTCATGTATTTTGGCTAATAATCTTTTATCGGCTATATATGTTTCAAGTATCTTTTCCTGTTTGGTAGCTTATTTTTAACTTTGTTTATAGTGTCTTATGTCACACAAGATTTTTTAAAATTTTAATATATTGCATTTAACAAACTTTTTTATGGTTTAAGCTTTTATGCTCTTTCTGTCTGCATTTAGGTGTTTTCCATGGAATAGAAATGTAATTATTTGATAGAAATGACATTTTGAGATTCCTGATAAAATTGTTGAAGAGGTAATACACCCACCATTGATGCAGGAGAGTCTCTAATTTATTGTGTTCTGTTACACAGTTTTTCTTCCATGTAATTTATTCATATACACAGCCCAGTATCACTCATAGTTAATATGATATATCTGGCTTTCTAATTCCAATATTCTATTAGGATCTTTTTTTTTTTATTTTTATTTTTTTTTTTATTTCAAGAGGACTATTCACTCCTTTGTTCTTTCAATCACCAGCTTGGTCTTTGCCTTAAGTTGGGTGATATTTTATTTGGATTAGTCCCTATTCATAAAGATTTTGTACTTGGAAAGTTCATTTCCACCCTTCAGATCTCTTTATATTACTCTGAATTATCAAATTGCTAGCATATGCAATCAACTTGCTGGAGCAAAGTTTTGTAGTAAGCTAATGGTGGCATTTAACTTAAACAGTACCTTATAAATGAAAAATAATTTCTAATTCCTTTAAAGCACCAGGTTGAATATGGCCTATGGGGAAATTTTTACATCAATAAAAACAGCAATGGGGTTATTTTCAATTTTAGAAAGTATTTCAAACAAATATTTTTAAAAATAGCTTCTGTGACATTTTGTATATGGATATATATATGGGAATGTGTGGAACAAAATCATTTCCTTACCCATATAAAATATTTCCCATTTCATTTTGATGCTTTCTTTAAAATATATTTAAAAAGCACAGTGAATTTTCAGTAAATCATTTCATGGGCTGAAAACGAGAACTTGCTATTGTTCCAACTTCCACAGTCACCAAACTAGCCTTATTCACATTCTATACTAATAGCCAGATGCCATTCATGGGACAAAATAATTGCTGATAGCAACAGAAATATTTTTAAACTACCCTCTTCTTTTTGTTCACATCTGTTCTGTGTTTGAATGAATTTTCATTCTGTTTTAGAAAATGTGCTTAACTGTATATTAAGTAGCCTGGGGTCTGCGTGTGTGAATGAGTGAGGGAAGAGCTGACACAGAGTTTATCATGGGACTGTAACATAATATGGCCACAATGACCCATACTGGTCCTTCCCTTGTGAGACACAGTGTAATAGAACCCTTTATTAGTTTTCCAAACATAAACAGTACACATGGTTTGTGTGCCTTATCATTTTCAAATCACGAGTTGCTATTCTTAGAAATATTTGCTTGGCATTAAAATTAGGCACTTAATTCCTAAGGTTTTTTACAGTACTTGGTTGTATTATAGTGAAAATTGCCTTTTGATTTTAATATTTATAAGAACCCTATTTCCTAATTGGAAAGACTGTAACAATTGATACATAAGCTGCTTTTATATTTCATAAAGCTGTAACTATAACCAACGTTCAGAAAAACTTAAAATTCCGCATAAAACACAAAAATTCTAAGAGAAAAGAGGCCCCTCTATAATTGTAATCCTATACATATTTCTTTCTCTGAAAACCACGTCCTCCTTTAAGGAATATGGCCTTAATATTGGCCTTGACCTGTCTATTGCCCCTGTGGAAAATATAGGTCTTTTCTAATACTTTGAATACTGCAGTCAATAAGGCTTTTTCCTTAGCAGGGAAGCCTGAATCATCAGTTCCTCCCACCAGCCAGGTTTTTGTCATCATTTGCTACCCCTCCCAGGCAAAGCAGCTCCTTTGAACTTGAGAGAGGTCATTAGTAGTACAAATCCCTTGAATATGCAGAGTGCTGACTATATTTAAAGAAATTTCCCATGGATTATGTCATTTCACAACGGTCGGTCAGTTACTACCATTTTTTTTTTTTTCAGATGAAAAAATTGAGGCCAACAGTGGTTTTTCAACCACAGGTCTCAACTATGAGTCGTCCTTTATTCCACCTCTCCTCACAGCCCACAGCCAGCCCATGAGCAAGTCTTGTCAGCCCCATCTTTAGAATAAAGCAAACACAAGCCATTTTTACCCTCCTACCATGGCCACCCTGTTCAATGACAACCATCTCTCTTCAGAACAACTGCAAAGCATCTGCTTGGTTTTCCTGAGTGCATTCCTGCCCCACCACTGTCCAGCATCCACACAAGCAGAGAGATGTCTCTGAAGCATGAATCAAATCACATCGCACTTCTGATCACTAATCCTCTGATAGCTTCCCATGGCCATCAAGGCTTTTTATGATTTGGCCCTGCCCATACCTCTTACATCATCTTCCTCAACTTTCCTCCTAATTCATTGGATTCCAGCCAAATTATCTTTCTCTCTAGCCTTCAAACATGCCAAGCTTGTTCCTGAGGGACTTTGTACCTGCTGCTGCTTCTGCTTAGGTCACTTTCCCCCAGATCTTTCCATAGCTGCCTCTTTATGATCAGTCCTGTCTCAGCTCAGCTCTTATTTTCTTAGGGAGGCTTTCCTTTCACACCCTTGATTAAACATATCCTACCCTCTCTCCCTCTAGTATATTGACCTATTTTATCTTCTTCATCATATTTATTCGTCCTTGAAATTATCATATTAATTTATGTATTTATTTTCTCTCTCTATGTTAGTTATCAATTCTTACAGGACAAATTAACCAAAACTTAGCATTTTAAAACAACAATAAGTTTCTGTGAGTTTCTGTGAGTTAGGAATTTGAGAATGGCTTAGCTGGGTTGTTGTAGCTTCGGGTCTCTCATGAGGTTCTGGTCAGATGTCAGCCAGAGCTGCAGTCATCTGAAGGCTTGAATAGGGCTGAGAATCTGATTTCAAGATAGGCTAGCATACATGGTTGGCAGGTATGTGCTGCCTGTTAGATAGGAATTTTAATTCCTCGCCACATGGACTTCTCCATAGGACTGCTAGAGTGCCCTTACAGCTGGATTCCCTCAGAGCCGATGATCCAAAAAAAGCAAGACAGAAACCACAATATTCTTATGATTGAGCCCCATAGTATCTCACTGTCATTTCTGCAATATCGTCCTGATTACACAGGTTATCCCAATCCAGTGTATGAGGAGACTATACAAGGGCATGAATTTCAGGAGGTGAGAATCATTGGCTGGGGGCCATCTCAGAGAATGGCTACCATACTCTGGAGATAATGAACTCTGTCCTGTTCAATAATATCACCAGTGACCAGAAAAGTACCAGACACTCAATGAATATTTGATTGATAGTTGACTAATTGGTTAGTGGCAAATTTGCATTTCAGGTTCTGAGTTTGTACTCCTGTGTGTGTGTGTGTGTGTGTGTGTGTGTGTGTAAAAAATATTAACTGGGAGTCAAAGGAACTGGGTTCCTCCTTAGGTTTGCCCCTAATTAGCCATATGACCTTGTATAAGTCACTTAACCTCCATGATCTGCAATAGTATTATCTATAAAATAGAAATTATATCTATCCTGTCTCATTCACACGTTTGTTGGAAGCATTGTGTAATAACAACTTAATTCAACTGGGGGTTGAAGCCACGTTCTACATTCAAACTACGTGATTTTCTAATTGTGGTACATTAGTCCTAACCCTCTATATCCTCATTAACAGAAATAATATGTTAAATTTGACAATCTATTATGTTCTTCTAATCCTCATTTGCAACAACCGATATGCAAGTTTGAAGGCACTTTTAGAAACAGTATTGTGTGGTTTAGCTAAGGAATATTATTATTGCCAAAATAATATGTCAATATGTCTGGAAAGCAGGTGTAATGTGTTCTGACTGAGAAGATGGGGCTGGCCGGCATGGTAATGCTACAGATTGCTAGAAAGGGCCCATGGGACTATTGGAGGTAGGGGAATGGCAATTAATGGCAAACCGACTTGAGCCAAACACATAGCTGCTATCATTTCATAGACCTAATTCTTTTGGCTAAGACCTTGCCAATGGCCTCTGAGGTTTCTGGCATGAGGGCCCACAGAACTCAAGAAAGTGTGGGGAAATGTTTTCAGCAGGGCCCAAGAGGGCACCCTTGTACCTTTCTAGAAATGAAGGGGAAACTCGGCCCCAACTACAGGACAGCTGTGATATTGTGCATGCTCTAAACACACACTTTTATTTTGGAAATCTGGTTTGTCTCCCACAGTTCCTGCATTTACTCACAAACTCCAACCAGGAACAAATTTCTCTGCCTCTACCCCAAAATGTAAGAAATCTTCTTGCATCCCCAAATCACCAAATGCAAAAGACTCTTGCTAAGGCTCCTAGCTCACATGATTGGTTCATTTAAAGTCCTTGCTTTTGTTTTAAAACTTGTTTATTACAAGTCAGTAGGAATTGAGGTAATAACATCTATGATAATTGTCGTTATATCTCAATCATTCTTGTTTCTTCAATATTATTTTGTATATTAGGGTTTGTAGGTTTCATTTAAAAATTCTTAAATTTGACAGACAGTTTAGCTTTTAGATCTCTCACTAATTGCTTTTCTTACTAAAAACAGCTTCAACTTTGGCAACCATAACCTACTTGATCCTCATAGTAGACAAAAGGTTTAGCAGCCAACAGTATTTATATATTTTTAATTATATTGTAACAGAAAAGGAAATGCCTGAAGGAACTTTAATGTTTATATCTTATAAGAATTCCACAATTCCCAGAACTCAGAAACTTCTTTCATTTGTGTTTAGAATAAAATATGGGATGTAAATTTCTGAACAATGATGTAACTGATATATTTGAACAGACGTCTGTAGGGCTAGGCAAAGTGTCATTAATTTGTTTGTGGAATCAGACCATTTCATGTAATTTAAAGATAAGGAGGGATCTTAGTGACTTATTTGTCAGCATTCTTACCAGTTGGCTAGTTTATAATAAGCTTAATACATCCAAGCATACTTGCACAACTCTGGTTCTAGGACCTGAGAGGAAACATTAGGATTCAAAGCAATATAAAACAGTGCTACCAATTGCAATGCATTACACATCTATGAATTTTTGATGCTTAATACCTCAAAGCTGTCATGAACCATGAACTGAATTCTCCAAGAATGTTCTATGAAAAAAGCCAGATGGGATTAAGGAGTCATTTCCACAAGAGAGGAACAGATTTTCTCTCAACTGTTCTGGTTTCTGTAAGGAAGGATTTTCCTTAAACAGTCCTGCCCTCTTCCTTCCCTCTTCTCCCTTGCTCCCAGAGAAGTAGAGAATCTTATCTTATTTTAAAATGGGAATTTAAAGATAAATTGGGCATGCTCAGCTCAGTTCTACCCTCTGTCACCTTTGGGAGAGAACAGCCATCAAGGGCAAACCTACCAGGGACTCCTGACCTGAAGAGACCTGCCTGCCCCCAGCAAATAAGGTAGGTAAGTTTCTCTGAGGATCAGTTAGCAGGACTATTTTTCCCTCGTAAGTTAAAACCTTTATCTCTGCCATTATTTTGGGTTTCCATCTGTCAATGCTTTATCTTATTTCTCAAAACCCCAAACATTTCCTGCAAAACAAATTAATAACCTGATTAATGGAAATATCCTTGTAAGCTTCCACACAACTTCTTACCCCGACTCAAGCTCACAATTACAGTTATACACCAAGTCAGAAGAAACATACATGCTAACAAGGTAGTTAAAATTAAGACTTGAGACATAGCTTAATTTTAAACAAGTAAACCTGTATATTTTAAGCACTGCGTTAAATGTCCAAGTAGCTCAATTTTTGTGCACGTTCATGAGTATTTTTATTATGTTCATGAAAGAGTAAATTTTTTTCACTTTTTAGTTCTCTCTCTGTTGAAATATTTCATAGCATCTTTTCAAACCAATAGATCCTGAGCAGGGACTTTCTGCCTAGCATACAACCACAACATTTTTTTCCTATAAAATATTTAGCTCTTTTCTATAGCTGCTAGAAGTTAGGTTATTAAATGGAATTTTAGAAGTGAGGCGAAAAATATATTGGGCCAAAGATTCAATTTAAAAAGAAAGTTTTTATAGACAGTGTGGTTTTATAATCAACAAACGCAACATTTGCAATTACATATTCATTTATTTTATCCAGGCACCATGGAGGGAACAAACCTGCTAGTCTATCTTTCTTATCCGTATTTCTTTCACTTCTTTGCCCCACACTTTGTCTTGTGCCTTGAAATTGTGGTCAAAAGTTTCACTTCCCTACTGGCAGCCACTGTCCAGGTCTCCTGGGATTATGCAAATCTTTGAGGGCTTCCTCAATTTAAGCACACAATTGAGTCTATGAGATCACTACTGTTTTACTACTATTTTTTTTATTCATATTCCTGTGATTAGATGAATATTTATATCATGAAGCAAGGAGAACCACATGAACCTCATTAATGGTGGACTGATCGTTGCTAGCATAACATACTAAAATGAACAGAAAACCCTTTTTTTCCTGAGGAAAAGTTTCATGTTACTAACTGCTTAAATGTTTCTATTAATGTTACGTTCTAAATTTAATTTTTCTACCTCTTTAGCCTATACTTAATCCACAGGTCGGGTTTAAGGTATTCAGTCTCTTTTGATATCTATACATCTTGGATCCCTGTGTACAGGGGTGTGTGTGTGAGTGTGTGCATGTGCATGTGTGTAATGAATAGGTGTGAATTGAGGACTCTCTACTTACACTCAGCTTAAATGCCTACAGTCCACCTGGTTATTTAAATCTACTTTCTCAGGCTTTACTTGAGAATCATGTAAAATCATCATTTGCTTTCAAAGTACTCCTGCCTTTTCAGTTCCTCAGATGACATCTTGATTCTTTCCTTAAAAGCCACCACAGCTCTTCTCTTCTTAACTTTTCAAGATATAACAAGGAAGGGCAACAGATTGACAATTATGTTAATAGTCTTCCTCTGTGTCTTAGTTTTCTGACTGTTATCACAAACAACACACAGTGAATGCGTAGGCTTAAACAACAGGACTTTATAAACTCAGGGTTTGGAGCCAAAGAGAAGTTCAAAATCTAGATATCAGCAAGGCTTGCTTTCTCTTTGAAAACTGTAGTATTCTGGTGCTGGCTACTGGTGATCCTTCTGCTTCCTTGGCTTTCCCATCACATGGCGATGTCCTCTCCTTTCGCTTCTTGGCTTCTGGCTTCTGACTCCTCCCTGTGGCTTTCCCTAAATACGTCTGAATTTTTTCTGCTTGTAAAGGCACTCCAGTAATCTGCATAAAGCTCCAACCTCATTCAGCTGGGTTATACCTTAACTAAAAATAACATCTTTGAGAAATCCTATTTAAAATGGGTTCACTCCTACAGGCATGTGGATGAAGATTAGGAACATGTCTAAATTGGAGCATATAATTCAGCCTACCACACTGTGAAACTACGTAAAGATTTGAAATTATACCAGCAACCAAGAAGAAATCTTTAACATGATTTATTTCAAAGGGAAATGAACAGGATATGGCAGGACCCAGCTTGAAATGGAATGAAATCAAGGGGAAATGAACAAATGGAAAATGTTGTCTGGATCAAGCAGTGAAAGTGGAAATGAGGTGAGGGAAAGCCTTCATCCAAGAGTTAAATAAGTCTTAATTTACTTGGAGTATAAGGAGAAGCATGAGGTTCTTTTAAAGCAGTCATTCATTTGCTTCACTGTGCCAAGATTTTCGTTTCTTTCTTTTTAAACTTTTTATTTATTATGGAGAATACTAAAACAACCTTAAAGAAGTTTCTATAAAAGAAAAAACACTGTTACTCATTAGCCTAACACACTGTATTTTTGTGTCACTTCCCTGAACCATCCTTTTCCAGATAAGATCAAATGCCGTATTTAAAGGTCCCTGTATTCATTTTCACAATTTAGCCCAGCAGAGCCATATATTTTACTCTCAGTTGTATTCCCAGCATCTAGCATTGTGCATGTTACATGGTAGTAGGCATTCAGTAAATATTTTTGAATAGAGATGAATGAATTAATGAGTAAATATTCCTTTTAACTATTTATCCTTGAAATCCACATGTCCTCAGGTCTCACCAGTTTGTAATACAAATGACATCAATTAAATCATTAAACTGAATTTCATTAGCTCTATTGCCTTACCTGTTCATGCAGGCCCTTCCTAAATATTTAAATTCCTCCAAATCTCCCTTGTATCTGCTGTTTCAAAGGGCAGCTCTCTGTCAATCATACCAGCCCTAAGCCAGATGCCCTGGAAATAATAGCTCCCTCTTCCCTCCCCTCTTTATATACTCAGTTATGGGGGCCACATAGAAGGTCACCTGTGTTCTTATATGTTACAGTGCTTTATAGGAACACAGTCTACTTTCTTCCCATAGTAAATATATGCTGCCAAGACATGAGTTAATTAATTAGCCCAATGTGAGTCCATCAGTACAAACAGATCCTAGAGAAAGAATGGCGTCTTCCAGGTTTTACACCTCTGTGTTTAGGAAATCAGATTACTAAACAGTATAATCTTGATGGAGACAAATATGGCATGTCTTTATTTTTTTCTATCCCTGTATTTAACCATAATCTGTGCCTCTCCCATTTCCATCTTTTAATATCTCTGGAAGATTTTGTAGAGTTCTGGTCCCTTAAAGGTATTAGACCAGCATCACTCCATTCTTCTCATTTTATATCCTAGTCTCATGGTTCCCATTGCTCCCTGCTTAAGCTTATTCTTTGGCCAGAGGGAGCTGTAATTCCTAAGGGGCATGGTCTGCTCTTTTATTCCACCTCCCATCCCTCTTCCCATGAGCGATTACCTTGGAAGAGGAAATAGAAAAGATGGCAGGAGCCTTACATATCTGGCTGCCTGTTGATGGAGGAAGGAAACTCTAGAATTTTTACTCTATAATCTACTCCTTGAGGTCTCCACCAATATGACAGTCTTGGCATAGATGTTACACATGATTTCTTAGGGGCACTCCATTTATTGAGGAATGCTTCAGGGAGGGCAAGTCCACAAAACCCTTTTAGTTGCACCATGGATCTATGTCTCCAAACCTCTCCCTGAGTTTTGTACCTGAGTGAGGTAGCATCCTCCCTGGACAGCATCTGCCTGAATATCTCCACATATTCTGCCTCTTCCTCTAATTACTATGCAGTTATTGCAGAGCTACAGGAACCTGTGAGGTCCCTGTAGGTGCCCTCTGATGGACTGGGAACTTGTTCCCATTTTATCCCAGGTATACTGCACTTCTTCAGCTGCTCTAGCAAGGCTTCTGCATTATGAAATCACCAGGTGAGTAATAGGCAGCACGTGAGTAATAGTCTTCATGCTCACATTTGGCCCCCTTACTGCAGAATACACACAACAAGATCTTCCAAGAACTCCCTCCCCTTCTGTCTCAGGGGTAGCACCAACTTGGATCTGCCAGTTCTACAGCTTCATAAGCATTTAGTCAAGGATGAGATGCTTGGTCTCCCCTTCTTGCAACTCACAGTTTCCTTTTCAAACCTCTCTCCCTCTTCTCTTCTAGCCAAGAAAGCTCAATGTCTATGAAAATGTGTGCTTCCCTTCCATAGTGTGCATGTGCCTCTGGGAGACCATGATTCAGACAGGGACTAAGTTACCCAGCCCCACTGACATCTAGATGGGACCATACACCAAAAGAATGAGAATGAAGGTGATGTTTTACTTCCAGGCCCAGGCATTCAAGAAACTGTGGCTTCTCCCTGCTCTCTCTTCCCTATTCTGGCAGTTGGCTACAGAAGACATTAATGCCCAGGAGAATATTCAAGATATACCGTGCAAAGAGCTTTTTGTCCCTTAATTACTACATGAGGGAGAGCCACCTTCTGACCAATAACACAGGCATGGACTTTATGTAAGCAAGAAATAGACCATTACTGTACTAATCCAATTCTGTAATACATTGCAGTGCCAAGTATAACCCTAATATACATGATACGCCTGTGCAAGAAGGCAAAGAGTCTTGAGGTGGTCACTGGAGATTGCAAGACCAGTTCTGCCACCACTAGATGAAATCTAGAGCGTCTGGATCCAATTGTTGGATATTTTCTCTAAAAAGTAGATCATGACCCGGACTTATTTCTTCAGCTTTATCGTCATCACAACCATCATCTGAGATAAACTTTATGCACCAGGAACTTTTCCCATTTAATCCTTAAAACAGACACTCTTTATGGCTGAAGAAACGAAAGCACAAAGAAGTTTATGTAATTTGCCCAAGGCAAATTGGGCATCCAAAATTCAAAGCAAGCCCATCTTTCTCGAAAACCTAAATTTTTTTGAACCCAAGATTCACCACAATTATTAGGAAGCACTGTACAATCATCAACACCACACCGTAAAACTCATTAAAACAGATTCAAAATCATGACAAGATCACCTTATTTCTGCAAGACATAATACCTAGAAGGAGTCCCTGTCCTAGGTGAGGGTCTGGACACCCTTGAAACGCCCTATGGCTCAGCCGCCAACAGTGCGTCTGACTGGCTGCTCAGGCCTGGCAGGCAGCAGGAGGTGGAGACTGCAGGTTGGGGGACCCTGCTCTCCTCCCTGGAATATAGTATATTCCTAAATATACTAAATGTATTTAAACCGATATTTTTAATAGATAGTATAGTCTCCAAGTCCAAAGTACTCTCCCTGGGTAGAGGACTTAAAAGTCCCACTTCTATCTCCTTATCTGCATATTTTTACTGGTTGCATAACCCATGTTTTCCTAGACCATTGTAGGCAATGTAAGCACTAGAGATGCAGTGGAAAATGGGGTTTCTCTCAATCAATTTGGAAGCCATGTGCTCCCAAATGGCCATTATACTCTCTGCTGCCCAATATCATCTGTTCTGGCCCCAGCTTGAGTCCCTGAAATAGGTGTGATTCTGCCTTCACTTGTAGTCCAACCATTATTTCTCTGAATAGGAAAATGGTCCTCCTCTTGACATTATTAAACTGCTTTTTAGAATACAAAACAGCAAGTTTTTACCCTCTATATATTACATGCACACACTGACACATACATGCACACACAAGGTATTCAGCTTATTCATTTGACTTCTGTTCAGTTTTCAGCTTCATTCCAAACTTGGTACAGAAGCTCGGGAATAGAGAAAAAAACTAATGAAGAGGTTGGGATTGAAGAAAGACATAGTAGCATTTGCTAAATAATGCACTCATACTGACACTCCCCATCCTCCTCTCCCATCAGACTTCTATTAGTGATCAGTGTCACTGCACAGGCTTGTGTCACACAGCTCTCGACTTGGTGAACTCAGTGATTGGGACAAGTCATGAACTCCAATATGTTCACCCCATTGCCTCTGAAAAAGCTCTTCAAGATCCTGTGGAAATCAGCATCACTGCCATAATCCAAGATAAACTTTATGCACCAGGAAATTTTCTGATAACTTTGAATAAATTAGTCCACTTAATCCTCAAAACAAACACATTTTGCAGTTAAGGAAACTAAAGCGCGAAGAAGTTTAATGTCTCCAATAGCATCTCCTGCCTCTTCAGTCCATCCAAAAATAAATTAAGTGTATTTCTTGATTAGCCTAAATTCAAAGCAGTTGCACAGCTGAAGTCCTTACTCTGGCACTGGCACTGTGATTTTAACATTAAGGTATAGAAAAACTGTGCTCTGCTCTTTCTTTTATCATTACTTCAAGCCAATCTTTCACATATCACTGCTGTCTTTAAGTTTTTATTTTTATGGTCGCATGAGATTACATTACACAGTTGAACAATAATTAACTGTTCCTTTATTGTTGAACATTTAGGATTTTTTGTCCAACTTCAGTTTATTTTCATTAAGAAAACAATTACTAGCATGGTATCTTTAAAAATCAAATTATTGAAGCATAATTAAGCCTGATTTCCTAGGAAAAAAATACCTTTATGAAGTAATAATTTCCTACAGGATTTTTGAGTATTAGCTGGTGGAGTCCAGGCACTCTAACAGAGTGTGTAAAACTATGTGTGGTATGTGAAAAGTTACCCATTTGTTAATAATAAACTAAACAAGAATTTTTCAAGCTGTTCACTGGGGATCTACAGACCCTTTGAAAAGACTGATAACTGTGGAAGCTGCTTAATAATCCATGCATTCCTAGAATTTCCACAGTGTTTATGACATTTGATTACTAACCTTAACCTTAGAAAAGAAGATATTGATGATGGGTTTGCACTCTCTTGTGATTGTCACCTAAGAGTATTGATCCCTCCCTCCTGTCGCCACTGAGGCTCTTATGTCAAATGACTGAGGAACCTGAATAAACTCAGCAGGAGACTCAGCGATGATGCCAAGTTACTTTGGCTTTACTGTCACTCAGTGAAAAGGCACGTGGTCCTGGGTCTAAGCAAGTCTGGAAGCCTGAGTTGACATAGGAAAAGAGAGAAGGGCTGAATATTCCAAGGAGCACATTTTGAGAATAGTGCTCTAGGAATGCAAAAATTGTAGCTAGGAAAGCAATGCTGTGGGCAAAGTCCCTTGTGAAAACATGGGTGTAAATGGGAGAACACATAATGGGACCAGAATTCCAACAAATGGAGAGTTAAACAGGACCAAATGTCCAGGATGGGCATAGGAAACAGCTTTAAAGTGGGTGCAGAGCAACTTAAAAGAAACTTTAAGTTCCGTTGCCCGACATTCTACTAACAAATATAATTCTAGATCTATGATAATCTATTTACATAATAATAGTTTGAAGGTAATATAAGATCTAAAATCTTCCAAATGATGAAAAATAAAGTATTTCATCAAATCTAACATGCTGTCTTGTGTACGATACATCTGAATGTTAGAAGGTTAAAATGTGGAATAAGGTGCAACTTAGAATCTAAGAAATATGGCAAAGTAAATTCTTTTTAATAAAATGTATAGTGCTGAGCATTTTACTTTATCATGATTCTTTGAAAATGTGGATATGTGTAATGAATATGCTTATTCATTCTACGGACATTTAATAAATCTCTGGTGAGGTACACAGTTCATAACAATCACTAAAGATAGAGAATTAAAGGTTCACATAGAACACCTTTTCCCAAGATGACAGTGTTCTATAGTCCCTAAAAAAATATTGCATGTATTGCTGTTTTAGTCAGGATGAACTAGGCCACAATGAGGTAGCAATTTGACCCTCAAATCTCAGTAGTTTAACCCAATAAAAGTTTCCTTTTTGCTGACATCACAGTCTGATACCGGTCAGAAAAAGCCTCCTCCATCTTGGAGCTAACTCACCTGTAACATCAAGCTCTCTGGGCTACTGCACCGGGGAAGAGAGATGAGGAGGCAGGCTGAGGCAGCTAGCAGCATTGGCCCAAAACTATGCCTGTGCCTTCTGCCATAGCCCACTGGTGACGTGGTCATCTAGACCAACTTAACTGCAACAGGGGCTGGAACTGTAGGGAATCTCAATGGAAATTTTCGTATACTGTCTCTGGCATAGGAGTAATTAATAAAAAGGCTTTCCTTGGGCAGAAATCCTTTTAAACACTGTGCATGTTTTCATTAGAAGCAAGCAATCTATGAAGAAGTCACCTGACACTGTAATTGACATCTCTGCTTCAGAGTTTACGCAAGAAGATATATCTTTTGGAAAAACAAGGAGCCTTTCCTTCTACCTTAATATTTTATAAATAGCACATTCCTTTGTAAAATGTCAAATAAAATTCATTTAAAATAAAAATTGTTTCCTAAGTACTATGAACAAGCTGTTACTCTATAGTAACAGCTATGCCCCTTGAGCTCTCAAGCTTTAAATATTTAAACGTAAAACACACCAAGTAATGGTAAGGTAAGACAGCGCTGCCGAGTTAAACAAGCCTGGAGAGTGTCATTCATATGGTACCGGGTGTGAACAAAAAACTACAGTCATTCACAAAGAGCAAGGGGAACGTTGGGCAACACAGCATCCGGGGTTGAAACCTGGGAAACTGTTCACTTTAATCTTTATTGAAAAACATTATCTGCCTTTTAAACTGTAATTAAGGACTCTAAAGAAGAGGACAACTGTGAAGTAAAATTAGAGAGGACTTTTGTCTAAAAAATTCTGTTTTAGATCAGGTGAAATGAACTAATAAAAGAATTTAGCTGCAGGCCTGAAAGTGTGAGTAAGCATAGAAGTAAATGAAAAAAGAAATGCATGCAGTATTTTGGAAAAAGGCCAGAAAAGTGGAGATTTAAACAGCAGAGAACAGTTAGAACTTGAGAGACTTCACTAGCAGGAGAGGTTGATGCTTCCCCATCCCTAAACTGCTTCACCTACTTGTACTCAAGCCTGGTTATAAAGCAGTTAATAATTTTTAATAAAAATGCCAGAATTTATGCATCCAGGTAAATGTCACTTGGGTTGACTAGTCACTTTGAGAGGCTGTAAGCTAATTTGATAGATATATTCATTGTCCACATAGTTCTGGGAGCTTCTCTTTTGGAATTGCCTTCAAAGTCAGCATCACACTCTTTTGAGTGATGCCAATTCAAAGTCCTCTGTGGAAGTATCTGATTTGAAGCCACCAAATGTCATGGTATAAGGTGAGTTGTCAATCTGGTTGAAATCACTTTAAATTTTAAGACATATATCAGGTGATATAGCTTTAATAGTGAATATGATTTTAATTTATCCCAACACAAAGTTCTGAAAGACACTTTCTGGTAGCATTAATAGTATTGGCAGGCATTATTCAAGGGAAATACCATTTGGAGCTCTAAGAAGTCTACTATGTCCATTTAAAGGCTTTTTAATTTTTTTAATTACACCTTATATTTTCAGGTACAAATCCTTTATTTGGTTGTTTAGCCAAACACTGTCAGACAATGTGCATATTGAATCTCCCACCATTTTTTTACAATCATGACATTATTTTGGAGTTCTCTCTACTATCTCATAAATGACCTTATAAGCAAGTTAAAAATCATCCTCTACCAATTAAGATTAAAAGATATTTGGGAAAATGTAATGCTTGGTGCAAAACTTAAAAGGCTTGAGATGAGAAGAAGAAACACTAAATTTGGGGTACCTAATCAATGCCAGGCATTCCACTAGACTGAAACCAGAAGATGGGGGGTGGGGTGGAAGGAAACCAGGTAGAAGGTGCATCTCAGTCCTCCTCTTGGACAGTGAAACAGTGACCCCCCTCCGCCCCAATCTAGACCAGGACAAGCTTCCAGGGCACACTGCTCTCTGATCCCTCAAACCACACAGTAAAGCATCCTGAAAATGCTTTAAAGAGGACCCGCTTTCCTACCTCTGATATAGCTGAAACACAATCCTGGCCACTGGATGCTGAGGGGATATCTGAGGGTAGCAGGCAGGGGTGGTGGGGGTGGGGGCATAAAGAGAAGGCCCTGCCTCTTTCCTCCTGAGACTGTTGTTTGAGGAAAGCCAAGAGAATCACAGAGCCCTGACATTCTGGACTAACTTCCAGGATGACAGAAATAAATCTAACTCATTCTCTTTTTTTAACAGATGCATAATATTCCATAGCATAATCACTCTACAATTTCTTCAAACATTTCTTTTTTTTAATAGGGCTTCAGCTAATTTCCAGGGTTTTGCCACCTTAAAGAGTCTGTAGTAAACATCATAATATGCATATATTTATTTACTGGATTTTAATTTCTGCTGGAAAGATTCTACAACTGGGAGCACTGAAAAGGGGGTCTGGTTGTTTTAAATTATACTAGCCATTGCCAGATTAATTTCCAAAAAGATGAAAGCAATTTACTCTCCCAGCAGCTATCTAGAAGACCTATTTCGCCATTTTTATTTAGTGTTTCCTTCCTTCCTTCCTTCCTTCCTCCCTCCCTCCCTTTCTTCCTTCTTTCTTTTCTTCCTATCTGATAGGTGAAAAACTCCAGTCTAATTTTTGTATATTTTGCATTTCTCTGATTCACTAGTGAGGAAGAGAATGTTGTCCAATTTATTTTCTTTATCTACCACATGCATTTTATTTTAGTTGTCATTTGTATAAGGAATAATAACTTATTATCTGTCTTCTGATCCCTAGACCAAAATTGCACTAATATTCTTCTGTCTACTTTCCATTTTTATTTTTAAATTTGGTTTTTACCTGTATTTCGTATTAAACTTTAATTAATGATAGGTTCAAGAAGCAGCCTCTAAAAAAGCCAATCAGCCTTTTAAATTCCAGTAGTTTCTAACACATCTTTACGTTGTTACAGGACATTCCTTTCTAATCATAAATACATCTCTTAAGTGTTTCCTTATATATCTTTGAAAGTAATAAACTACTTTTTTTTAAAATTAGTATATAACAATTTATCTTCACTTTCCTCCAATTAACTGAAGTATATCTATTTCAACTAGCACATACTGTCTCTTGTGGTCTACTGTGTGTCAAGTATTGGAAGAAACACTGACTGACACACAAAAGAGGGGTATTTGTGAGGTGGTAATTTCCCAAAGAACAATTCCAAACTTGTTAGATAAGACGATACTCCTCAAACCAAAGCTCTACAGACAGTAAATCATCATTTAAAGTTTGGTGGGGGTGGGGAGGAAATGCCAAAGGAATGTTGTGTGTGTGTGTTGAGAAAGGGGGTATATTGCCTTTTTTGTCCTATTTTAGGGAAAAACAAAATAAAATCTTTTTCACTTGCTTTTATCTTTTTTTTTTCATTTGGAGGAAGGAAGTGCTCAGGGAAGAAATCAGTTTCCTAAAGTTTTTGCAATCAAAGGACATAGGGGATTTGGTTTTTCTTTTTGTTAAAACAACAACTACAAGAGGATATTTACATAAAAAGTTAGGTCAAACCTAACAACTTAAGGGTCTATTTTTAGAATTCTGCTTGGCCAAGGGGGAGAGATGGTAAATGAACCTCATGTTCTTAAATGGGCATGCAGCTGAACTTCAAACCATTTCAGTCTGACAGAAGGCAATTCAGAACATCAGCTTTCCAAAGCAGTGTCAGAAGCCCACCTTCCCCCAGCCCTAAATGAGAACAACATTAGCACTAGGTTTTTTTCTTCCCTTTTTCTTCTTTTTCTAAACTTTCAGTTTCGATATTCATGGTCTCTGTATTATTGAGGATGCCAAAACAAAAAGAATGAAGATTTTGTAAACATTGGAGTTATAAATAGAAGCCCAATAACCTAGGCTGGGCATCATGGAGACTCAGCTCTCCATGGCAGCAGGCACCAGCCACATGTTGCTGCTGAGCACTTGAAATGTGGCTATTCTGAACTGATGTGTTTAAAGGGTTAAACACACACCAGCTTTCAAAGATTTAGCACTAAAAAAAAGAATATAAAGTATATCATTAATAATTCTGGTATTGATCACATATTGAAATGGTAATATGAAATGGTCATGTTTTAGATGTAATTGGTTAAATAAAACATGATTAAAATGTATTTCATCTAATTCTTTTTTCTTTTTAAATGTGACTGTGACCAAATTTACAATAACAAGTGACTCACAAAATCTCTCTATGGAGCAGCACTATTACAGAGTAGAGGGATTAAGAGCATGGAGCTCTGAAGCACAGCTACCTGGAATCAAAGCCTGACTCCTGACAAACCCAGCCATGGGCCCTTGGGCATGTTAGGTAGACTCTCTGTGCCTCAGGTTTCCTTATTTGCAAATTGTGGATGGTGGAAAATATTCCCTATCTCATAGGGCTGTGTAAGGATTAAGTGTGCCCAGAACTGATAACAGAGCCTGACACAGAGCAAGAGTTAACTCAGGGTTGATTTTATTAATCTTACTTCAGAATCCAGAAGAGCTGAAACCATTTTTCTGCATGAGGAGCTCTTGAAAGGGATGGGAAAAATAAGATAAAATCAGGTACTTGCTGAAATGCTGCTCCCCTTTCCCTACTGCAATCAATTTATTGCATTGAGAAGAAACTTTACCTTCTAAAATGCAATATTTGCAAGTTTTATAGATTCCCTTTTGGGTATACTTTTACCCTTCATAGCTGTTCCCAGTGCCCAGTGGAGGCCAATGCAATAGACCTAAATGCAGATGTTTCCTTTCTTTTCGTACATTTCATAGAGCATAAATGGTGTGTGGTATATGGATATGACTAATAAAGAGCAAGTTAAGAGTGCATGTCATGTGCCTGAAATTGTGGGAGATAGCCTGAACATAATGATGAGAATGGATACTTCTGTTGAGCTTTTGCTGGTTATTAAGCATTCCATGCTTCATCTCTTAATGCACATGGCAGTTCATTGAGTAGATATTATTTTCATCATTTTGTGATGAAATGAAGACTCAGATTAATAATAATTGTCCCATGTCACACAATTAGTCAGTGGGTGGCAGGGATTAATTTGAACCCAGGTTTACCTGAGGGCATATATTGCTAAGGGGTCTGGTTATTTCTCAAGCAACTATCAATATGTCTGCAGAGCACAAATCACAACCCTATGAAGAGAAAGCAATGCTCTCGTCCTATAACAAGCAAATCACATTAATGAAAAAGAAATAATTATTAGAATCATCACAGTGGTTCTGCTAGATCATGACTTCAGAAGTTAAATAATTTTCATAATTTCATGTAGTTCACATAACTGTGAGGGCAAAGTCCAAGTTTCATTTATCTCTGCTGTCATACCACATCACACAACATTGAGCATGTAGTTACTGCTTATTTAATGATTACTGAATGAACAAACGAGTAAGTATGTGTGCCACAAGTCTTTCAACTGGGGCTTGTCACCTGAACCTCAGAATCAAAACTATTTTGAGTGATTGTTTACTCAATTCTTCCAAGGAAATTACCATAGCAAGTACCATTCTGGATCTGCAGGAGAGGAGCTGATTCACTATAAACAATGGATGCCTTGGGCATTAGGGCATAATTTCCTGGTGGATCCCTCACTGAGAACCGAATGAGATTAATTCATGGTCTTTCAGGGCCACCTTGACTATAGTCAACGGTGGGAAACTACAGCCCAGGGCCACATTTAGCCCAAGCTGTTTTTATAGGTCCCCTGAGCTAAGAATGATTTTTGCAATAGTAAAGATTTGTTAAAAAAAAAAAATACAAAAAATATGTGACAGATTATATCTGGCCTGCAAGTCCAAAATATTTACTACTTGACCCTTTGAAGAAAATATTTGACCCCTCCTTTAGGTCAGGGTACTTATAAATCCTAGTGGAGCAAGGCTAATTTACCTGATGATATTTGAGGAACTCTAAAATTCCGTGGTGCCTGTGTTAGTTTTCTAGGCTGCTCAAATAAATACCATGAAAAGGGCTGGCTTAAACAATGGGAATTTATTAACTGTTCATTTTGAGGCTCAAAGAAAGTCCAAATCAAGGCATCAAGGTGATGCTTTCTCCCTGAAGACTGGTGTTCTGGAACAGACTGCCAGTGATCCTTGGCTCCTCTTTTACATGGCAAGGTGCATGGTGGCGTCTCTTGGTCTCTCCCTTCTCTTCAGGGTTCTGTTGGTGTCTAGCCTCTTGCTTCCTGTGGCTTCTCTCTCTCTGTTTGAATTTCATTCTCTTATAAAGGACTCCAGTAATAGGATTAAGACCCATCTTGTTTGAGGTGGGCCACTCCTTAACTGAAGTAACCTCATCAAAAGATACTACTTACTATGGGTTCATACCCACAGGAATGGATTAAATTTAAGAATATGTTTTTCTGGGGTAAGTACAGCTTCAAGCCACCACAGTCCCCAAAGTCTTCACTATCAAATCTAATGTTCTTACTTGTTTTCATTTGTACATTGGGCACCATA
Source organism: Cabassous unicinctus (assembly GCA_029593785.1). Classification (NCBI taxonomy): domain Eukaryota; kingdom Metazoa; phylum Chordata; class Mammalia; order Cingulata; family Chlamyphoridae; genus Cabassous; species Cabassous unicinctus. The sequence goes on along the minus strand of JAQZBX010017559.1, from coordinate 2,393 downwards.
AGAACAGTCTCACCACCCCATCCCCCACCAAAGGCCCCTATAAATGTACATGCTCTTCAGCAGCGTGGTGATGCCTTGGATTTAGAATGATATGGGTTCAAATTTCAGCTCTTATTAGATGTTGTTTATTAGGTGAACAACATGGGAATGTCAGAGTTTATTTCCTCATCACCAGTCACATGTGCAAAATATCTCCATCAACAGTGCTTTTCCATTCATAGCATGTGCATTGGTTTTCTATTGCTGCATAACAAATGACTCCAAAACTTAAATTCTCCAAAAAAAACAACATTTATTACTTCACAGTTTTGTGGTTCAGGAATCTAGGCAAGGTTAGATGGGTTCTCACAGTCAGGGTCTCTCAAAAGGCTGTAATCAAGTTATCAGCTGAGTTTACAGTCATCTCAAGTTTCCACTGGGACAAGATGTGATTCCAAGGTCACTCAGTGGTTGTTGGCAGGATTCAGTTATTTGCCAGCTGTTGTTCAGAGACAGCCATCAGTTCTCTGCCATATGGGCCTTTCCATAGGTCAGTTCACAATATAACAGCTGGTTTTATCAAATTGAGCAAGCAAGAAAGAGCAAGAGAATGAATGCTAAGGTAGAAGTCAACTTCTTTTGTAACCTAATCTCAGAAGTGGCATCCCATCCTTTTTATTGTATTTTATTCTTCAGAAGCAAGTCACTAAGTCCAACCCACACTCAATGGAAGGAGATCACACAGAGCGTGCATATGAGGAGGTGGGTGTCATTGGGGGTCGTCTTAGAAGAATGCTGTGATGGTTAGGTTCAGTTCATGTGTCAACATGGTCAGGTGATGGTGTCCAGCTTTTTGATTAAGGAAGCACTGGCCTGATTGTTACTATAAGGACATTTTTTGGACTTAACTTATCTATAAGTTAATTGCATCTATGGCTGATTACATCTACAATCAACTGAGAAGACTCCCTTCAACAATGAGAGATATGTCTTCATACAATCAGTTGAAGACTTTAAAAGGAGAAATGATGATTTCAGCAGTCAGAAGAGGGAACTTCTATCTCTGATTCAGTCAGCCAGCTTCTCCTGGGAAATTCATTGAAAACCTTAATTGCAGTTGCCAGCTTACAGCCTGCCCTACAGAATTTGGACTTGTGCATCCCCATAGTCATGTGAGACAAATTTTATTAAAATCTCATAATGTTTGCTTATATCTCCTATTGGTTCTGTTTTCCTAGCGAACCTTGACTTACACAGGTGCCTGTTACATCATGATTGTCATCAGGCAGGTACATAGGGTGGAAACATGTTGACACAATAGGACCAGAGAAGATGCAATACCCAGTGGAGCATATTATCATCTTGAGGAGAGCATATGTTAAGTATCACAGCTCTAGAATAAAACAGAAATGAATAGGCACCCTTGCTCTGGACTTACAGGCTATATATCCTTGGACAAGTTACTTTATATCTCTGAGTCTCAGTTTGTTTAATATTAAAACAAAGATAATACCTACCTTACATAGTAAATGTAAAGAGCATCTAGCATGTGTTTGACAGAGTATAGGTCAATAAAAATAGTTATCACTATTTTCCTTTTTAACTACATACTAGTATATCAAACCACCAGTCAAAACTTTTTTTTTTTTTTTGAGGTACCGAGACCATGGACTGAACCCAGGGCCTCATACGTGGGAAACCAGTGCTAAACCACTGAGCCACAACAGCTCCACTAAGTTGGTTTTTTCATTTGTTTGCTTGTTTTTTGTTTTTGTTTTTAAGAGGGACCAGAATTCAAAACCTAGGACCTCCCATGTGGGAAGCAGGTGCTCAACTGCTTGAACCACCTCTGCTCCTAGTCAACACTTTTAAAATCACGTATCACTGTACCAAGGCAACAGCATCCAGGAATGATGTTTCGGTGAAAACAACATTGCAATAAAGTAATATCTTGCATGAGTTTAGTACTTTGCATTTAAAGTATTTTCACATGCTTTATCTTACTTGATCCTCATAAGCCCTAAGGTAGCTCTAGGTTTTCCTAGACTCTTATTTACATAATGAGAAAACTATGAAAGAGAAAGGTTAAATGACTTACACAGGATTACACAATAAATCAGTATATCATTACAAAGATTTCCAAAAAGATGGGGAAGGGATCAGGGGTGTCTGATGATGTCAGGACCAAGAACCTGTTGAAACCAGAAGTACCGATAAGGAAGGAGGCACCATAGTTAGGAATCCAGAAGCTTTCACACCCCAAAGCATGGAGTAAACCAACATGTCAGCAGCCAAAGGTAAGGGCAATCAAGTCTTGCCCAGACCAGAGCTCAAGCCAAATATGGATCAGAAATAAGACAGAAAATAACCATGCTGCAAATGCAGAAGAGCAAGGCAGATGAGGGCTAGGCAAG